>JAQFXU010000014.1:0-168132 GCA_034693705.1 Spatulosminthurus flaviceps | reverse complement strand
CCTTTAGGCCCTTCATTTTATGGTGCCTAAAAGCTTCCAAATAGGAAACATTTGGGTAGCCAACCGCATCGCGCGGGAAGTGTATACAAACAGTAGTTACATGGAAACAATTGTAAAATTGTGGCAGAATAATTTTTTTTAAATATTAACGTAAAGTGTTTTGAGTACATTCTTCATGTAAGTACTTTTCCTCCAAGATGCCTAAAAAGAGTATTATAATTATATTTTTTCTAAAATAAGTATGATACTCCGAAAAAGGGTATGTCTGGCAGTTTTATTGTAAGTTGGAAAAGAGGATGAATCGATGGAAGATTTTAACTGGAAAAAATCTTATCTCAAGGTCAACTTACTTTGGTGTGGAATTTCATGTCGTATCATCTCCAGAGCTTATTTGTACAGATGACAGATACAAACGAGAGATTTTGTGGGCGATGTTCCTATAAGAGGTGACATCGTTATTTGGAATGGTTTCTTATTTCTTTGGATAGTAATGGTCTGGCAATGGTTTATGAACACATATTTGGGTAGAAACGTTACAAATTGCAGGAGAATTCATATTTATAAATTGTGGATGAATACATTTGAGGACATGGCATACGGTTTTTACTATGAGGAGGATGCAAACAGGTGAGGGGAGTGGTAGAGACTATGACAAACTTAACCGTGAAAATTATGAAAGTTTACAAGGGATGGTAATTTTTTGTTGTTCAAGATGACAAAATTAGTGCATTTAAATTCCAAACGCATATCAATTTTCACAGGCTTTTTGAAGCCAATTGAAATGTTTAAAGAAAAAGAATATATGCAAGTCAGGAAAGAACAAATTGTTTTCGTAAGACACTAGTATAAACACTTAGCTATGTTCACTTGAAATAATGGAAGTCGTATTAAATTACAAGGATTATGAACTTGTATTTTTAATGTTAATTTATGAAACAAATTTTGTGGGAGGTAATTAAAACATTTTAGTTTATTTGGTTTCAAATTGGGGTCGACAATATATTCGCAATATTATTCAGTGAGAGAATATGCGTGCCCATCATTCAATAACACTAGATTGGATTCTTCAAGGGCGGCAGTAGTTTCTGAATCCTGCAGCCTGCCTGAAAAGAACGTCTTCAAACTTATTACAGTCATAAATGCTGCTTCACACTAGCTGAATTTCTTTAACTACTCGGAGTAAAAACGTAGATTTTCCTTCGGAATTATTTCAAATGTGACTCTTACTGCTAGAGTAATTGCTGCTTGAGTCTTCAAACTTACGTTTTATTGAATAGTACCTTTTATTTCGTTCAAACAATAGACTGGTTGAATTGAGCATTTTTTACGTGTACTAAATAAACGTTAGTCTTAAGGTATTGCGACGGTTTTATATATTTATAGGGTTGTATTTCATTCTGAGAATATGTTTTTCAGCTCGTTAAAGGATAGCGCGACCTCATGTAGGAATATATTTCACTGTTTACTTAATCATGAGGGTGCAGTGAGGCCAGGCATTTCACGGTGAATTGCCCTATTCTAGTATTTATGTGTCTCATTGTCAGTAGATTCAATCTCAATGCAAGGGCAGGTAATATAGCAATAATGACTTCCTTATAAGGGAATAACTAGGCACTAGTTCCCTTGGAATCATCAGACAGGAGAAATTCTTCGGATGGGCACATAGATTCAATTCGTTCTTACGTCAACTGCAGCTAACTGGAAGTTAAAAGTTGGAATAACATTTCATAGAATCTACTGCAAAGCGCAATATATAAGTAGTTCACAGCTCTCGCTAATAACAGGTGCAGGGGTACTTACTAAATTTGTAACTTTGTTTTGGAATGTACCGCTTGCGGTGTGTACACATGTTTGAATGTGAGCTATAGGTCACGTTCTCCAACGGCATTAGCCAAATAAGAGTGACGAACAGTAACAGTAAGCGTACATTTGTGGAATTAGCAGGATATGGATTTTCCACGACATGTATACACAATTATTTTGGGTTTGCAAATTCGTTTGTGTATTTTCTTTGAGTGAATAGCCAGATAAGTGTTACTGAGAACAAATATCACTTAAAATTGTAGTGGCTACAATTGTACGCACTTTTAGCACATGCATTCTCCTCTGCACGGGCTAACTTACTGCTATGTGCGACTAAATTACAATAGAATTTGTACGACCACTACCACATCGTATAAGATGGATTTTGACTGACCTTAAGAAATAGAAACTTCCCACCTTTTCAGTGCAGCAACATCGTGGATTATATATTTCAAATTATTTCTGTTTTTTATATATAATAATTATCCAATAACATATATGAATGATTGTTTATTTATGAAATAGCAATGCTAGGCTTGCAACTGCATGTTATACTTGTCAAGTAGAATTACTACTATAATGTTTAGCTAGACTCTGAAAGAAACTAACCGTTATACACAAGATTGTTTACGCTGTATTCCTTTACAATGAAAATCAAATAATGTACATATTAAATATTTACAAGAAAGCAAGGGAGGATAATCAATACCGTACTATTATAAATAATACAGCTAAAACATTAATAATATTATGTCCTACAGCAAAGCACTCGACTTATAAACAAATTAATTCTTTAGAGTCGACTGGTGACTTCCATATTAATTTTGCGCACGACCTACATAATTCAAGTAACTATGTAGCTCAATTTATATCCAGCGTAATTACCCTCAACTGGGCTTTTTGTACAAACAAACATTTTCAATTAACATACTGACTTACACAATTACACATGGACAGGCTTCAAAACATTCGTAAATTGTATTCAAAACGGAGGCATAGTAAGAACTAGGGTTTTCGCAATATCCCTAAGCATTATTTTTCTCAAACCCCTATGGAACTAAACAAAGTAACAGTAAACACAATGAAGTTGGAGCGTGTGTAAGATGCTTACATGCGGAGCAATGACAATAACACTTACTTCTCCAAGGTACATAGTCTTGAAGATATCTCAATACAATTACCCTTCTCTACTTAAATTATTAACCCCATCATTTAATATACACGTAACAAGAGGATGACTCTCATGACCAT
Source organism: Spatulosminthurus flaviceps (assembly GCA_034693705.1). Taxonomy (NCBI): domain Eukaryota; kingdom Metazoa; phylum Arthropoda; class Collembola; order Symphypleona; family Sminthuridae; genus Spatulosminthurus; species Spatulosminthurus flaviceps. The sequence goes on along the minus strand of JAQFXU010000014.1, from coordinate 165,078 downwards.
AAATAGAAATGCTTGATATAAGTTACTCAACATTAAGAAAATGTTTTTGTTTATAAAAGTGTTGATTTGTACAACAGTGCTTGCTTAAATACTACCCTCTCGAATAATTATTAACTAGTAGGTATATTAATGATTAATTATCTAAATACCCGGAATAATACCTAACATTATGCATAAAGTCATTTGGTTCTAGAGTGTCAAATCTAACTTACTTTTGTTACGAGGATATTACAGCTTGTTATCTATCATCTTGGTGTGTAAAATTCAGTAAAGCATACTAAGTTACCATTCATAGCATTGTCGACAAAAGTCCATGCTCAAGTGTATAAATGGTCATAATTTAACCTCGTTTTCTTGAAAATTAAAATCTAAAATAGCAAACTACTTGAAGGAAGAACTTATCGCAAAAGATATTGCTCCCCACATGTGACACCATCGTTACCGGACTACATCATTTAAAACTGAAACGCAATTTTGGAGTTTTATTTACACAATACCTTGTGCATATGTAAAACTTACTTAATTACAAGAATAGAAGATAACAACAGTATCTTTGCTATCAGATTTCTGTACTCGTGGTATGACAAAATCACTACATTTATAGAAAAGACGGAAGATATTTTATCGATTTTTTGGCCTATTGATGCGACTAAGCCAACATGATTTCTCATATACTAATTTCAAATTCAATTCATCCACTGACGACAATTTTGTGCTCCACAGAAACACTGAATCTTGTGCTGATCATCTTCAAACTCGAACTTGTAATCATACGCTAATTCTTCCCCACGAGAGATTCGTCGATTGGCAAAAATTATGATCCTCCATTCCCTGTCAACTTCGACGGTTTCAGCGACACAATTAGGACTACAGGAATGATTTATGTAACGTGCTAATCCTCCACACAGGGTTGCATCAATAACACGATCTTCGTCAACGCGGAACATGTAAATCCCACGATTCTGACAACAGATCAACAAATAAGCTAATTAAAAACCGGCACTCAAGTCACTTCATTGGAGTATGGCAGTTTTTTACCTGAGCTTCGTATTTCTTCTCCCTCAATTCTGCTAATTCCGATCGGATTATTTCCCCGATATATTCAATCACCATAGTGTGTTTTTCGATGTCCCTGGCAGCATACAATCCAAGCCCTTGAATTTTAGATCTGTGACAAAAAAGGAACGATTCATTTATTAGAATTTAGTGCAGGGACACTTTGAATTTCTTCCAGAATATCATTCCCGTTTAACACACCACAAACATGATTCACCTCTTTTCAAAAACATTCATCTACTCACTGGAATTAAGACATAATATTGGAGGTCAGAGTCTAAAAATATCACTTACCTTGCCAAATAAACATTATTTCTCCAATCTTGCTTCATTTTCTTGTACTGAGATGATTTGGAATGTACAAACTGCTTAGAATATGGACAAACCGCTTCACTTGAAGACAATACAGACGCTGTAGCGATCGCAGAAGATGCTCGTGATGAGCTACCCGTCCTCTGCGTGTGGGGTCGTTTGAAATGAGTTCTAAGCTTTGGCTCGGATCTTGCACAACCAGTGGGATTAATTGCTAGTGGTAATTCTAATAACGGATTTCTTCCGTATTTAAAATGATAGTCGGTAAGGGTTTCTATCCCCGGCAATGATTCCAACACCTGAAATGATTATACAAACAAATTAAATGATGTCGCATATCAGCTTATTTTTTCATTTGCAAGCTTTCCGAGTTCCTTGAAATAAAGTAATAGGTAACAAAGATTGCTTACTCTGACGATAGCAGGTTCAGTTAGACCAAACAAATCTTCTCCGGTAATATATTTTGGAAAAACTTTGATAGTATTGAAAGAATTCCTGAGTTTTGCAATAGACTCCAACACCTGATGCCAAGCACCTTGTGCTGAGGCAGATTTGATAACAACTTCCTTGGTCCCTTCTTCCTGGGGTGTTATGCGAAACTCTGGTTTTCCTTCAACTTCGTGTATGGAGCAAATATATTGGCATCTCTTGTTAGTGCGTCTCATACTCCAATAAAAGCGGACCTAAACACCAAATCAGATTTAATTATCTCCTGAAATCAACATTTTAAGGGAAATCTACTGCAACAACTTACAATTTTATATCCAATTGGATATATACAATTCACAGTGTGGAAATTTTGCAGCTGGTGTGGCAAAAGTTGTCCCACGCTTAAAAAGACCAAAGAGCCCACTCGCAAAAGATGATGCTGATCCGCATGATGCATTACTGCCGCAACTTGTCTATTTTCATCCCTCTGAACATAAACTCTCCGAAATACAGACAAGGTAGTTAGTTCATTGTCTTTTTCCCCTTTAGGAATATGGACAGAGCAATAAACAGTCTAAAAATTTAAAATAATAGTTGCATTGAATTTCAGTTTGGTATTTCGGAAATAGTAATAGTGCTGTAGTTTCTGAACCATGAACAATGGTAAAGTACATATCACCAACAACAGTTGAAGAAGCGTAATTAAATTTCAGCTTGATTCTAGTAACGATAGTTCGAATACTGCGTACAAATTTGATCACCTTATTTTTGTAGAACGTGCAGCCTTCTTTCACAGCACAACCCAGATGGTAAACTGATGAACATCTTGTTTTAAAGCATTTGACAGTGGCACCTTTTTGTTTGCAAGCAATGCAAGTCAAAACTATACTCTGTTTGAGTGCCAGTTCCACATTCATAAGGGCACCATTCTCGGTCTCATAAACTTCTTCAGACCACAGGGCACAATTTAAATGAACCCACTTGTCCACATCATAGTTTAGTAACCTACAGAAAGCAAAATGTATAGACAATTTGAGCTTCACTATTTCATCACAGAAGAGTTTTTAAGTTACCTTCCTGGTCCATCCGAAACTCCGTCTCCTATCTGAAGGCAAAATTTGCACTTCCGGCAATCATCTGGGATTTTCTGAGGAGCCACTGTAATTCTCATTCGGAACAGCATCTAAAATTCGGCACGATTTGATACATTTTGGAAAATTGTGACCCTAAACAGCCTAACACGGTTGTCTGATAATTTTATTTCCTGTGAATTTTGTATTTTGTACCTCAGTCATTTCCTTCTCAGTTGGTTTTTTGTACTTCGAAACTTGGTTGCCAACCCTCCCAGGAAGCCATTTTCTGTACTTTACGCCTTTCCATTTCTTGCCAGAGGCATCTCCTTCCTCTCTGACTTTAACATCCCCTGAGTGAGGACGCTTTAGTTTGTTTTCTCGAGCGTCAAGCGTTGAGTGGTCAGAACCAGTCTTAGCAACATTCTGTAAATTATCATTTTAACAGTAAACACGATGTAACCTAATCTAACACTCAAGCAACAATGCCTGCCTACTATTCGTGACTTGTTTCAGAAAATGCCGGCTAATACTTCAAAGTGAATGGAATACTTTGGCACATGGATTGTTAACGGGTTTTGCAATCAACTAATTAGGTAAATTCGATGTAAGTACTCTAGTAAATAAACATTCTTACATTGGACTTTTCTTTAATTGATTTCATAATCTCTGGGTCGTACAAAGTCAGCCTGCTGTCCTTCAAAGGCAGCTTACTCGCCTCGGATTTAACTACTCCCTCACCCCCTTCACTTGGATGCTTAACTACAGCCCCCGCCTGTCAAAGAGTTCACGTAGCTTAAACAAACACGTGCTTAGGAACACAAGCAGAACACTAAACTTCCACGATGAGTGACAATAAGTGTAATATTGAAAATCAATGCACTGCCATAATTATTGTGCACTACGGTTACGAATTATTTAGCGGGCATCGTTGCAATAAGTTTTACTCCTACAGCTATCCAAAAACAGGACAATAGTGAAAACTAAATAAAAAGACAATTACCTTTTCTTCTGCCGGTAGGTTGACTCCATGTGTCATTGCATACTGCATGAAGCAAGTCGTACTGCAGAAGTACAACTCGTCCGACTCATCAACTGTATCATCGGGAACTATGCCCGGAAGATCTCGAAATTTCTTCCGTATGACATTGTTTAGAACCACCACGTCACAATGTCGGCAAAATTTTGCAGTCCCATTAAGAATACTTTGAATATCCACTATCTCCTTTCCGTCCTTACCCTTGTAGGTGTATAGCCCTAGTTTTTGACTTGGGGGAGTGATAGTTCTTTCAACTACTTGATATATTTGTGGAGCAGAAATTGACAGCACATTTGCCAAATTCCTCAATACACCTCCTATATCATCTGCCGCGTTTGACGACAACGTCAGAGTGACTGTAACATTGCCACTTTCTCTTAGAGGTGAGATTGCTCCTGAAGCTTGCCTAGATTTCATTACTAGCGTTTCGGGAATTGTGTTGATATTTTCTTTGTCCTGAAAAGTGAAAGTATTGTAATTATTGAACAAACTGCTTTTACAGGAACACTATAGATATGCTGAATGTTTAGAACTTACAATATCATCTGCCAGAGGCTTCGGAAGCTGTTCAGCGTGAACAGGGCGAATAGGAATTGGTGCAAATATTGGTATGACAGGAGAATCACGCAGATGCTTATGCCTTTCATCTTCATCCTCGTCAATAAGTTTCAGTCCTGTGTATACAGCAGAATTTACAAAATTAGATGAGCATGTTAATACTGATATTATACGAAAATGATACAACCCGAAGGTAGAGTAAAACCAGAAAATCTTGTGCAAATTTCGTGCAGGTATAAGTTATACACCGAGCTAAACTGTTAAGTTGTACAACGATTTTAAATACACTAAGTATTAATGTCTTAGTTCAAATAAATCAACATCCCAAGATTATCAAAATATTTGAATCGGGTAAGGTAGCGTGGGGTCCCAAACGCAGCATTTCGTCGGCTAAAGCGCAAAAGGGGCTATACGCAGAAGCCGCTTAATCATGGTAGTACATGTTAATTCCCGTATAAGCGATTTCTGCGTATAGCCCCTTTTGCACTTTAGCCGACGATTTGCTTTAATGAGCAGATCTACATAATCAGGCATTAATTGATGAACAATCATTGCATAAAATGAACCAGGGAACAAGTTCTAGTTAAGTAGGTAATAAGTGGAGTGTCTTAATCAATCCAGCACAAGACGCTGAACAATACTGAGAAAAAATAATAATAAATTAATTTAGACTAGAAACAACCCCCCTAAAAAGGCAGTACAATCCAACAAGAACGGAAAAGCCAATTTTTATTTTTCAAAACACACGCAAACTTAAAATGTTGTTAAACATTACACCGACAAGTACACACGATAGGAACAGAAAATAATTATTTCTTGGTCATAGCGTATTACGATTATCCAAGATTACCTGTACCAAGTAACTGTAATGAAAAGCGAGGAAAATACATTACCTTGCATAGCAGTAGATCATTAAAGAACCATATCCAAAGTGGAACACGCAAACAATTACTTGCTGTAGAAACCAAGGCGCTAGTGATATTAATACAAGCAAAATAAACAACTGCAACCATCCATTCACAAAACAAACCCACCACTTACGAGCAACATGTTAGCAAAATAAGTAGGAATGGAATTGATGTGTTTAACAACACAACAGCTCAGCATATTTACAAGCAATATCTATATTATTTAAGCCCCTTGTTAAATTTTGTTTTTGATGCCGATCGTCTGCCGGATATTTTGCACATTCATTAACAGACAAAATCCGCATTTGGAATCAGTGCATATCATATAATTTTCTCAGAATTTCTTCGCGAAATGGCGAAAAGTACACTTCGACTAAGCCTTATTCCCCCAAAACTGTCAAAGGCTACTACAATGAGCACTTGCCTGGATACATGTTGAAATTATCCATTACGCATTCAGGTGATGACGAACTGACGATTGTATCAGGAGTATCTGTTTCCCTAAAAGGGGTCGGACTACGATTGTTGTTTGACGAATACTTGTTGCCTGAGAAAATTTTAAAAACCAATTTACTGTTTCGTCTCAGGTAAACTATAAACACTGTTTAAGCCCACTAGGACTGTCATAATTGCTTACCACCAGAACCCAGTTTCGGAGCGCCAAATTCCTGATGATAGAAACCCCGATGAGGAGGTTGAGACTTTGGAATTTGAGTAGGAGATTCCGTGCCGAAAGGGCGGGTATTGTAATAATCGGATTCACTAATAACTCGTGTGCATCCAAACTCTCCAACTAGCTCCCCTTGAATCAAACTGTACCCCTTGACATTGTTTTTAGAATAATCCCCGGCTCCAAAAATAGGACACACATTGTAATTTCGTCCTAATTCGGGCTCTACTATGTTTACTGGTGGTAACTGTCTAACTTGTGTAATTAGAGTTTCCATGTAACTATCATAATCTTCTTCGAGTTTAGAACCCTTAAATTAGAAATAAAACATCAAATTATAGCAATCAATACAGTGGCTGGTAAAGTGAGATTTAGCTGATAAGAATACCTACCTTCCGAATTCTCTTCTTCGGTGTAGATGTTTCTTTCTTTTTAGGCTGGTACTGCCTTCGCTTTCCTTTCTTTACTTCCTCTTCCGGCCTTTTGCTTTCTAAATATTAAACGAAAAAATTATGAATCATATGCCTTCACTTGAAACTGTATTCGAAACAAATATTACTTCCGTACAAAATTTGAAAATTATTATGTTATGAGTACCTGTTACAGTAGTTTCAGACGAATTTTTGTCAGTAGCAACAACTTCAATAACGTCTTTGATTGAAGAGTTCGAAGGTTCAGTGGGGGGTTCAGGAATCACAGTCTCTTCAGGTATGACAGGTTTTGGACTTTCATCGACAATTCTTGGACTCTTAGATGGTATTGGTTGCGGAGGAGTAGGAGAGGGTTTTGGTGGCATCACCACTGGTGGAGCATTCTGCTGCGCCATGGAGCCTGCAATAATCACGATAGTATTAATTTAATACGCTATTCATTTTCAAAAAACCCAGATAAGATACATGAGTATCTGGGAACAGTGGTTCGACTAGCTGTAAAATTACTTTCAGTGACTCGAACATCGATTTTTAAAGGCAATCGAACTTGAGGTGGCTGGGTGACACAGCTGATGCTTTGAGGTCTAATCATAGGTGGTGTCGGTTGAGGTATACGTGAGGCAGCCTCAGATAGCTGAGAAGTATGTATCGGAACGGAAGGTCTTGTTTTTGAAAAAGAAGTTAGAGAGAATCCACCGGAATCAGTGGTTGCTTGATTCATGCTAGCGCAACCAGTATTTTGAAGCAATTGTTTAAGTAGTGCGTTTTGAGATTCACCGGGTTGGGAAACCTTGGTTGCAACTGCCAATCCTTGATGTTGACCTGTGACGGAAGTGGTAAGCCGTGGAGATGTGAGAAGAACAGCTGTCAAGTTAGTGTGCTGATTGCCCTGAACACTTCTCATTTCCGGTCGGCTATAAACTGTAATTAACGGTACGGATGTATTTATCAGCGTACCCGAAGTAACAGCTTTGGAAGTCTGTGGAAAAGGTAAACTTGCTGCGTGTACAGCATCAGCAACTAAAGATGCTAAGGAAACAGGCGTCCCTTGCACATGGGACATGTTCTGTAATTTTGATGGATCTATTGACTGGATTGTCTGAATTGGGACTAGACGATTTGGTTCAAATATTTGCGAGATAACAGATTGGCTTTTAGCTGGACGAAACCCGCCAAGAACCCCAACATTAGCTTGATGAATACTTGATGGCGGCAGCTCCAACACACTACCAGAAGTGGAAAGAACTTGCTGAGAATTTATATCCACCATTGTTTGTGTTGTGGCTCCTTGAAAACTACTTCTGCTCAACCCAATTACATTATTCACTCCAGTCACTAAATATTGCATACCAGCCTTAGGAAGTACAACTAGTTTTTTCATATCACCAACAGATTCCCCATCAATATTCGGTTTCACATCCAACATCTCCTTGTTAGGGTCAACTGATGTTAGACCTGAAAATATTCATTGAGTAGATGCAATACACTGGAACAATTACAAAATGGTTGTATACGATCAAACCAACATTAGATGAAAATGTACCTTCTATATCACCCGTCTCGGTAGAATTCCGAATAGCGTTTATTAACAGGTTGCCCTGTTCAATACTGACAGGTACAGCAACGGACTGTGACCCTGAACATGGTGTGTAAAACATCATGGAGTTAGATGCGGCTTCTTCAGATTTTGACATCGATGACAAATTATCAAGGGGATCAATGGCTTCAAGTTTAATTTCTTTCACATTAACGGTGGAGCTACCCAGTGAGGCATTCCTGTCAATGGAATCCATCGCCACAGCTACGGAAGGAACATGTTCACTATTGGTCATAGCCACTGAGACAGTTGGAGGTTCACTAGCATTGCTTGCACGGTTCGTGTTTGAAAATCCCTCCTGGTTGATATTGCTCTCGAGGGCTACATCATTCTGTTCTGGAATGATATTCGAAGAGTGCGAAGATGGGCTTCCATTTACAACAGAAAACGGATTTCCACCTTTAAGGCCTAGTTTATTTGGTCCCCCGAACCATGAAAAGGTAGGGAAGGGAATTATTTGAGAGTTACCGCCGCCACCTCCACCATTACTATAGTCAGTATGCTGAGGTTGTCCTGGTGTGGCGGGGTACATGTTGTAATTCTGCATTCCTTGGGATCCTAGATTATCTTGTTGAATCATTGGTTCCATTGAATGAAAATGGACATTCTCCGTACTCGAAGTATGCTGACCAGGTAATCCTTCCATGCCAGAGCAACCGAGACCTCCGGCAATACTACTTGGGGTATGGGGTCCACTACCAGTGCTTCTTGGTGTTAGCGGATTTTCGACACTTTGAGGTCGATCTGGAAGAGGGCTTGCTACACCAACGCTGCCACTTCCAGAGGGTCTTCTCATTGGCGAAGAAGCCGGCGAAACTCGATTCTGATTCATCATGACCTGTGTTCATCCACATCAACTTTAAAGGTCTGTCCGTGGTCAACATCACATTACATTAAGAATTAACATGAATGATGAAAATGTTTACAAATGTAATTGCACGTCTGTTCGCAATTGTTTCGACCTGTGTTTACATTTGTAAATTTTCACGAGTAAATAAGTATAGCACATGCAAGTGTTTACATAACTTAAGCAACGTCAATTACATTACTGAGCCAAACTAACTGCTTGGCTTTTAGCTGAACTAACCGGCTTTGTACTACAGAGTTTCATTAGGACGGCTTCCAAAACCCATGACAAAAAGCAAATTAATTCCTACCTGACTACCAGGAGGACTACCAAGTCCACCCATTGTATTCATCGGCAGTGGGCTTCGCAGATTGGCTACCATACCACCACCTAATGGATTCGGTCCGGTCGGACTCTGATTGGGAAACGGAACCCGGGGAGGACTTGCATAATGTTGACCTCCAGGCGACATAATTATTTGCTGAGGGTTCTGATATTGGTTTTGATGACTTCTAGCTCTCAACATTAAGTCTTGATTCATGCCAACCCTTGGAAACCGCTGGCCACCGGGACCAATCATTCTGAAATTTGGATATTGCAAATGTTAAGCACTAGTAACTATGGCATGAATATATATTAAATTACAATGAGTTTACAAACCTTAACTGTTCAGGGGGAATATTATGTCGCATTCGCTGATTGTCTATATATCCCATTGGCCTCTGCTGATGCATTGTATTGACGTTAATTTGTCCTCTCGCAATCATTATATTCTGATTCATATTTGGAGTTATTAGTTGTCCAGGCTGCATATTTCCGGGTTGGTTTCCTCCTAAAGGAGATCCCATACGTAACTGCTGGTTAGACTGCTGGGGTGTCATACGATTCTGCATGCTCTGATTGCCTTGTGGAGATGCGAGCGTGCGCATAGAATTGTCATTATTAGGACTGAACGGCCTATCATCCATGTGATGCATACCAACAGAGCGGGGTGACATCTGGTTCAACGAACTGGGTACTGGACCCGGACTAGGTGTTAAAGGACTGGCCATTGGTGAGTGCTGCATCAACGGAGACGACACGGGTCCTCCCATTGACGGCGAGGGGCTTAAAATAGGCGACTGGGGTGTCGAATGCAACGGTGAATGGGACGCAGGACCCAAAGGTGAAGCTTGGGCAGAGGTTTGTTGCTGCTGCTGTACAGCATTACCTCCCATCATCTGCTGCTGCCTCTTCTGCTGTTTACTTCGATAATCCTACAGCATCATCACCGATAGTAGATTATAAACAATTCGATTTGCTACTCCTTACTACTCCATATATATTTCGAGATCACAATATCACAAATCAATCAATGAAATTTACCTGCATCGACAAACCGTGTTGTCTTGACTGCTTTCTTGATTGATCCAGCTGCTTTTGCAGACCAGCTAATTCTCTAGTTATCCGTTCAAGTTCAGCAGCATCGGTTTCAATAAGCTCGCCCCCGTTCTTGCGAAGTTGACGTTGTTTGCTATTCAAGGACTAATACAAAAACGACATTAGTTTATTTTGCATCAAAATTACTAGAACCACAACAAAGTCAGTAGTCAATTCTTCGAAATAACTACAAGCTTACTTTCTTTCCCTTTCGCAACTTATTCACTTCTCCCTCGAAGTATTTTAACTGTGAGGTCAAGATGTTCTGTTGATGGTATAACCACTGCTCATATTGAATCTGCATTTGCCTTTCTTGTTCAGTAGCAGGATGTTCAGGTGGAGTAGGCGGAGCTGGAAGAGACGGCATAGGAAAGTTTGGGACCCGATTAGGTGGGGCTGGAAGGTTGGAACCGCTTGACTGTACAATCGCGGGGTGCAACGGAATCGGACTATGGTCAACATTCGTGTTTAAGTTACGGCGATTTACAATCACATTATCGCCGTCTACTTGCCAATCCGCTCCAGGTTGTTGATTCATTGACGGAATACCCCGACTGAATTTTCCTGGTTGGGCTGGAGGAGGTAAAATTACTTGACCTGAACAGAAAGAGAAAGACGTGAAGATAGTGATCAAATTTGCTACTTCCAAATCGGCGAAATACACACACCACTCTAATACACGGAATCAGATATACCAAGAAGCTTATACTCACCTTGTACATTCGGAGGAGAAAGGCTTACGGGTAGATTTGATGATGATAACACGTCAGCTTTAAGACGTTCAAAATCAAAATCACTTAAAAGTGGTTCTTCAGGAGCTGCCCCCATTAACCCAGGACCTTGCCTCTGTTGCTCTCTTTTCTCTTGTTCCAATAAATCTTCAAGCAGGAGTGGTTGCTCCTACGGGATCGAAAAACCAAATTACTGCAGGCATCATACGTTAGAGGCGCTTTGTTCAAGATATTATAGCGTTGGTGAAAAGGTAGAAGCAAGTTAAATCGTTAGTTTTGTTGTTAAACATTTAAAGATGTTAACGAGAGCAAATTCAAAAGCTATTTACAATTGCGGTAGTAAAGAGATTTGGAAGAACAAAAATGCAGTAGGCGCTAATTTACCTGTAGAAGAAGAGTTCTACGCTGATGAGCGGACATAACAGGATTACATGAAGAAGATAGAGGAGCACTGGGAAGCTGGTGAAGAGGCCGAAGCCCAACATTACCAACCATTCCCATTTGAGCATTCTTCAGCCCTATGCCAATGTTCATCATAGAAGGCATCGACTGCATGCTCATACCACCACCATTTCTAATGCCCATCTAATATATTAAAATTGTAATATCGTCAGTTCGAATTCTAAAGTTGGCAGCTCTTGTATGCTTAACTATTAAATACGACCTATCTCCTACCCTTAGATTCCGACAGCTCTTCTTACGAAATATCATAATTATAATTATTAGCTTTCCAATTTAATGACCCAAAACCGCTTTATGAAGTTCTGAAAGCTTGACGCAGCATCATTTTAAAGAAACACTTAAGCACCAGCTACCCGTCCCTTCAAACTGACATCTATACTATTTACCATCATCTGAATATTGATACTTCTTCCCATGAATGAGCAGGTTACATTAAGAGAACTATATATTTTTCTAGCGCCATTAATCACGAATAGCCTAGTTCAGCACACCACACCAAGTGATTAGAAAAATGAAAAAGAAATATCTGTTCTCAAATCGTATTCATGCTTCAATAAAGTTAGCTTCTTGTTATCTATCAAAAACTCTAAAACTGCAAGCTATAGGTGTGTTGAAGAGAGCAAATAAAGTTAAAAAAATACCTGAGGTCTCCCAGGGTACGGAGGAGGTGGAACCGGGTAAGGTGGGGGTGGCTGAGGTGGCCTTAACATTGGAGAATTTATATCACCTACTGCTGATTGATGTTGATTCATTCCAGTTTGGTGCTGGCCATAATTAGGCTGCGCACTTGCAATACCCACGGTATTTGGGGAGACTGGCACGTTTTCAATTTTGGGCATGACCTTATTCCCTGTGGTTTGAATAGGTTTCCCAAGACTAGAATATGTAGGTGTACCAGGTTCACGCTTTCCTTGCCTATACCAAAAAATGTAAGGTACAAATAATTTTTTAAGGAACTGAAAACAACAAATTCCAGAAAATTTGCTTTCAAAACTGTTAGCCTTCATGCCTTTCAATCTCTTTCCGTTTCAAGTCTTTATTCTCGTCCTTCTCTTCGTCTTTTTCTTCTTCCAAATCAAGATTGTCTAAAATATTAGTCTTCTCGCCTCCAACTGCCTGATCCAACTCAGGGTCAGCGTATTCTAATATGTTGAAGTCGGCTCCCATGCCTAAAAGTTCGTCATCATCTATACCCATGTCGACTAGTTCCCCAGTTTCGGTTTCGACTCCAGCTTCATTATGTTGCTCTTGCTCCAATTTTTCTAGTTCTGCCGTGACACTATCAGGAAGTTCCTGATGATCAGCTGGAGTTGTTGATATGACTCCGTGATTAGATGGAATAGCCTGGTGGTTACCAGAGTTCCTACTTGGACTCATGTGCGAAGCAGCATTAGGTGGTGGAACAGGTGGAGGACTATTTAAAACCGAATTTAAGGGTCTACCTAACTGCTGCGCCAGCATTGATGATCCTTGTGATTGGTTACCATCTATAAATGAATAATCGCACACAATATACCAAATAAATTTACCCATAACCTTGAATTAAAACATGAAATTGAAACATCTAAATTCGACGCCAAGGTGGAAATGCATCCACTTATACCAGTATAGGTAGCTAAAAATTAAATCGACTACTAGGAGTGAACGACAGTTTTTTAAAGTGGGTCGTCGACTAACTTAATATAGGGATTCCGGGATTTCGTACACTTTAAAGTTAAACAAAGTTAACTTTTGTGTTATAGTGGTGGAGAAAACAGCTTAAATGAGCGAGCACAGGAGCGTTTGTAGCAACAATGTGCTCATATCTGTTACTACAACAACTAATCAACCAAAAATGTGACTTAAGTGGCTTCAAGTGGATTACTAAAAAACTAAAACGGAGGCCTTTAGTCCATTATCATGGGGGTTTATTCTTACACCAAGTGGACTAATGGTCGAGGTTACTTTTGGCCATCAAGACTTCGCCGTGTCCTGGTGGAGCCTAAGTGGATGGATTGTCCAGCCTGTTCGACACTAGCACACAGAAATAATTACCTGGCGATATTACTACTCCTTGCCGCTGCTGGGCAACTAAATGATCGTATGGATCTAGGGCATTACGATTTGGCATCCCTTGTCTAAACTGAGCTTGGGAATTCAATTGTTGCTGCTGCATTTGCTGTTGCTGCATCTGCTGCACTTGTTGCTGGCCCATGGTGAAGTTCATTTGGGGCCTGCTTCCAACTTGCTGTTGGGGTACCATCAGACGTTGTTGCTGCTGCTGTTGCTGTTGCTGCAGTAAAAGTCTTACTCTCGAATCTACCACCTTAAACAATTCAAACTTTCGTTACTATTTTACATAGCTTCAAGTTTAACAGTACCATTGAGCAGTTCGAAATGCCTTAATACCTGAAGAGGTTGTTGCTGCTGAGGGTTTGGCTGATTGTTTCTGTAATCAGGAACAACCTGGCGATTGATAACTTGCATCGGTTTTTGTGGCGCTTGGTTATTGAGTCTGCCGTGAGGAGGTAAAAACGGATGTCTAAATTGGTTTTGCTGTTGATTCAACTGGGGTGAACTTGGGTTGCTTAACTGATGGCGTTGGTTAAAATTCTGGTCCATGGAAGTTCCTTTTTGCCAATCATCTGAGTGTAAACAATCTTGAATTAGTAAGTAAAAACAAATACGTGCGCAATTAAAAATGCACAATCTTCATTTAAAATACCTTGCGACCAAGTTACTGGTCGAGGCGTTCCAGGAGAAGAAATGTCAGTACAACCTGGTGACATCTGTTCCTGTTCCATTTTTTTGATCTGTTGACGCTGCAACAAATCTCTTAAGTGCTGACGAGTTTCTTGACCCTGTGGGGCTTGGGATCTTGGACTCGGCAAGCCACCCGACATATCCATTTCATTATTTGGTGTGTTACTACCACTGAAGGAATCTGTCATTAGCTTTTGATAAGGTTCGGAGGCTACAGAATTTTCAGAATCAGAGATGGAGGAGGGTCTCGGTGTGGACGGGGGATGAGCATACGGATCAGTTACTGGTTGAGGGGTCATCGGTGAAGTAGCATAAGGATCACCGGGAGAAGTAATTTGCTGCCGGGGAGAATGCATATAAGGTACGCGTGAATACAACGTTTGTCGAACAGTTGGTGATCCTTGCGACGACATCGCGGGTCGAGGGGAGTAGTGAGGTGATGGACTTGGAGGGGGCATATCTAAGGCTGGTGGCCTCGGGCGATTGCCCTGCATTGCATTTGAGAACCCCGGTCGTGAATTGGGTGACTGAAGATGGGGTGATGACTGAGGACCCGACATATTCATTTCCTGATATAACGAAATCCATATAATACCAAAGCAAATAATGGTGCGACAATTGTACCACAACGCTATTATTAATTTTGACTTACGTGAGATGTAGTTACTTGTAAAGGCTGTCTATTAGGATCTTGGTTTGCGTTTACATGTGAAGATTCAGTCCCTAATTGTCGCTGAACTTGAGCCATAGCTGTAATTGATATACAATACAATACGTTTAATGGAAGGCAAACATTTTTAAGATGATTAAAATCGATTATTATCATTATGGAAGGAGGAAAGGTCAATAATGGAACACAGTTCGACTTAATTTACACCACTTTCATTTGGGAAATACAGTGGTAGCACCGATTTGAAAAATTCATCACGCAAAGATGAAATTATTTCATATCCAGCTGGCGCAACATTCATGTAACCCGTTCCGGGGACCATGAACTTGAGGAAATTAAACCTACCAGCAGAGTACTGAAGTTTAGGAGAAGGGTTCAAGTTCATATTGGCACTTCCTCCCCCAAGGTGCTCCTTACTAGGCTCACCCTGTAGCCGATGTTCCTGAAGGACAATCTGTTGCTGCTGCTGTTGTTGCTGCCTAAACACTTGCATTTGTTTCCAATGACGTTCCTCAGTTGTTTCCCCTCGAACCACTTGTTTTGGCATCGGACCATTCACAATTTTATCTTGATCCTAAAGATTACACGAATTCGAAATTAAGTTCATGCTAAAATTTGAATTATCAGCTTCATGCTTACAAAGAAATTAAAGTTTTAACCAAGGGAAGCAATTAACTTTCGAGGCATCACACTAAAGTAATGCGATACTCGATCAAACGAACTGCTCGCAATACGCCTATTCCAAGACGATTAAGCATGTCACTGGAAAATAGTTAAAATAACAGCTGGCACTTAAAAACAACATGACTCGAGTTCTTCTTAATCTCCAAACTTATGTGCAACAGAAAACACATGCAAGAAGCTATTAACTAAGTAGAAGTTTGTCCACCCAAAACTGCATGCTAGTTTTATAAAACTTGGCATTCCATTTCCGAAACCATAATAACCGAAAACGTAGAAGGAATTTATACTTGTTGCTATAAAATTTGCAAACACGAGTAACTGAAAGCTTGATCACCATCTTGAAATAATATTCTACTACAAGGCAGAAAAAAACAGGAAAACGCTGAAGGTTGGGAAGATACTCGGAATTTCAGATTTTAAGTCTGCTTTCTGGGTAGAGTAATCTCACCGGGGAAGAATTAAAGCTGCAGCTTTCATGGCTAAGAGTTGGCAAGGTTCTCATAATTTCCGAAGGGGTAAGTACCCGGATTTGTTGATCTCCTACGGGGCACCGGTTATTCTTTAACTCAAATACTGGAGTGGTCGATGATGTAAAAGGATTATTATCTTTGTGAGCCAAGGAAGAGGTTGTTGTAAAAGCGGATGTTATGGTAGACGGAGACGTAGCAGCAGAAGCATTATTAGTAACTTTGGAATGAGAAGTTGATTGATGAGAGTGCAGATTGGGGTTATTATTATTTCCAGCAACATTGCTATTACTCATCAAACAATTATTGGTTGATGAATGAGAAGAGGAAGCGGATGCTGATGTTAAAGTAGAGGAGGATATGCTAGTGCAAGGAGTGAATCCTCCAGTACTGGTTAATTGAGAGCTTCCGCTAGAATCTAAATTTATAGAGCTGATGACGTCTGAGGAAGATAAAGATCCAGAAGCAGAGCAAGAAGAGGAAGATGAGGGACTAAGTTTCATTTGAGCATCTGTGTCAGGAGACTGACTCTGACTGGAATTCAAAGCTACTTTACACGGAGTACCACCACCACTTTTGCTTTCTTTCGGAATCTGGGGGACCAACAGTTGAAGTCAATGTGCAAAATCACGAAAATCATTAATACATCTTTGGTTTTAATATTAGTTAGCTGAAAGCGAACTTATTAGACAAACTGTTATTTAAAAATTAGTTTTGGAAACCCTGTTTAGAAACCTCAAAAAGCATGCTTCTAAAGCCCCTCAAACATAAATAAACAGTCAGACACTCACTATGTGATAAATATGAAAAACATAATGTGCTTTGTGTGTTATTGCAAGTGTTATTTCATGAATGCTTCACCTAAAAATCTGGCGAATATGAATCATATAAGTGTTGTACGGAAATAGGACCAAAAGTATTGGTGAGTACGGCAATCATACCACTATAAACAAGCCAGTATCATGAATGTTGGTAAATAAGATACATAAATCCGGAAATAACACAAACCTGTTGAGATTTCTGTATCCTATTGGCTGCACGATTTTCTCGAGCTTTTTGTAAAAAAGGCGCACGTTTTTCCGTTGATAAACCTCTCCACATTTTGGCAATTTGCTTCGAACGTTCAGCCCAGTCTGATAAAATAGTACAATGAACGTATACATTTGGCCCAAATGAAATAGATTTCTGATCAAGAAACTTTGTCAATTTACTTGGAAAGTCTCGCTTTAGTTCCGGGTGATTAGTATTGGCGTACAAAACAGCTGATATTGTAGCATTCAATCCTAATGCCTCGTCGACTTCCCATTTAAGTATACTTCGCTGACTATAATTACTAGGCGGCTCTTGCTCTGCATCAACTTGCGTGGGCCAAGGACTAGGTGGCTCGGAAAATGCGGGACTAAACTGCGGGCTACTACAATTATGTAACACGAACTATCAGTTAGACCGCTGACAGAATACCAACTTTATACAAATGTCAATGCAACTGCTTCAACTTACTTGCTATACTCGGAATGATATGGAGATGGTGGAGGGAAGCTGATGGGAGATGCCAATCCTTGCTGTACACTTTGTTGAAGCTGACTTCTGCTGGCTATACCCGGACTTCCTTGTACGCCTAAAATGGCAACAATATCAAAGAAATTAACACAAAAACTAGTTATAGGAATAACTGCGTTCCGTATCTTGTATATTCCAAACGTTTATACCAGGAGTGGAAATAACGACTGAAGCATTGATGCTTGACTGCTGACTAATGAGTTGCGATGCTGTGTTTGGACTTGGTTGAATATTATTATTTGCTTGATGCGGTGGAGGAAGCGATGGGCCACTAGATATGGGAAAAAGATTGTCTTGGGATTCCTGAGATTCGTCAGTGAGGACTCCTTTGAAGATATCCTCAACATCTTTGCTATCCATGCTCGGAAGACCCGTGTCTATCGACTCTAGATTAAACTGCGAACTTAAAAAGTCTGTCAGCTCATCTTTGTGATTTCCATCACCTCCGTTATGGTCAAGGCTTAATTCTCCATCATCACCTAAAGTTGATTCTACACCTAAAAACCCAAATCACTCGTAAAGTAGTGGATACAACATCGTTACAAAACCTGATAATATAATATTTTACCCGATAGATCTTCCAGACCTTCCCCAACTTTTATATCATCCCCTTCATTCATAATTGTATTAACTAAATCATTGTCCAGCAAGTCCGACGGAAGAATATCTTGTAACGCATCATCTGCTTCCTCCTCTTCGACCTGGTGCAATCAAAATTTGAATAATGAACAGCATGTCAATGAAAGAATAATAGTAATTCGAAACTCCAGCATCATAATTACAATACCTTAATTTGTTGTTTCAACTGAACCTTTGGAGCTAGCTCCGAGTCCAGCACTTTACAATTAGTAATGCTTCCTGATTTTCCTTTCTCGTTGTTTTCTTGCCTCGCTCGAGTAGCTTCAATGGCTTTAAGCTCATCAGCAGAAAGTTTTACATAATTTTCAGGTGCAATCATGGAACTTGCGCTCATCTCATTTTCATCACCACTAATGAAGTCAGAATCTTTGCAGGGATCCAACAAAGTTTTCCCAAAAAATGCTTCCTGTCAATCCATCACAAATGACGTAATGGTAAATATTTTAAGAAATATCTGTAATACCAATTTTACATATGCCAAGGTAACGTACTTGAAGGTATGAAGGAAAACTTTCAACAATCTTGTTCTTAATCTTTTTTCTGGCTTGTTTTCTCTTAGGTTTTTCTCCATCTTGTGAAGACTGATTTTCAGGTTCATCATCATCTTTA
This sequence comes from Spatulosminthurus flaviceps, assembly GCA_034693705.1. NCBI lineage: Eukaryota > Metazoa > Arthropoda > Collembola > Symphypleona > Sminthuridae > Spatulosminthurus > Spatulosminthurus flaviceps. The sequence continues at coordinate 146,178 of JAQFXU010000014.1, read as the reverse complement.
AATCGAGGCCCTCTCATTCGAACGAAGAACCCGCCTATACCTAATTTTTGAAGATTTCTTTGCTTCTTTTTGGCCGACTCTTTATCTACGCATTTACATTTCAATTCATAAAGTCAACGTACAGATTATATTTTGCAATATTAATATGGATATCTACAAACCTTTTTCACTCGCTTCATTCTCTCGATCAGCATCTGTAGATTCCGTCCTTGCATCTATGTACATGTACGAAACGACCTTTTATCAACCTATATTTAAACATCACCGAAAATTACAATTTATGAAAAACTCACCACCACTAGATCCCGATACAACTGACTCAATGGCTGCTAAAATTCCAGCTTCCATGTCGGCAATGTTCGACATTTTCTTTCTCTTCTTTCTCGGCTGTTCCATACTCAAAGATTTCAAATGACTCATACCCATTTCAGAAAGATTCACACCATCAACCACAAAATGTTGTAATGGTCTTGACTTGGGTTCTATAAAATATATCCAAAAATAATTATAAAATTTCAAATTTAACGTAAATGATTTTGACATTTTGATTTGATTACTGAGAACCAAACATTACCTGGACTACGAGGAGGACTTATCACTTTGGTAATTACAGGAGGTGGTGGAGGTTGAAGATGAGGTGGAAGCACATCACTTGGCCTACAGAGCACACACTGATAATCTTCATCGGCACACTTTTCTGCTTCATTTTCACTATTTATCATATCACAAGAAGCGTGAAGCCACCGGTCGCAGCGAGTGCACTGAATTATTAGTTCTCCTTCAGTATACTCTCCCTTACATACGGGACAACTATTCAGGGATGAACATGGGCCACAAAGCGTGTAATTGTTATGCCATGAACTATTTAGGCCGGGATCGTTCGAACCGCATAACTGACACACAACGCACCTATATTAAAAAATAAATGTCATTGTTAAATATTTTGAGAGCTTCTTTAAGGGAACATTTAGAGATTTGAGCCCAACCATTTGCACTTCCAATTTCCCTCTGGAACATATTCCAATGGTGGGTCCATACAGTAAATGTGGAATGAAATGTCGCAATCATCACAAAGAAGGAGACGAGCTTCATCATGCCTTTGACCACAGCCTTCGCACACTGTGCAATCTAAGCATCTCCAGCCTTTTTGTAATACTACTTTGGTAACCTAGAAATGCAGGAGTCGTTAGAACAACGGAAAATGTTACAAAGGGTGACTTTAAAAAACTTTGCCTACTTTCACATGCACACAAAACGGATGATAGCACTGGCCACACTGAGCACAAGAGATAAGACGACCTTCCAGGTCATTTCCGAAGGCTCCGCACATCACACAAACGTCTTGCTGAAGAACAAATTCATCTCTTGACGAACACAGGACAAGCCTGTTTTCAACTCCAGGCTCATCCTCACTTTTGATACATGCGTCGGATGAAGGTCTCTGAAAATGGATCAGTTGAAGAAACAATTAATTGAACCAGCTAACTGAAGAAGCGATCAGCTCCTTTAATCACTGTGGCAACTCTTTACACTACGTATTTTATTGTCAAATCAATTACCTGTAGTCCAACTCCAGGTGCACCAAAAACGCCCCTCATCTTTGGTTTAGGTCCACGTTTCCGTTGAAATTCATTAAATCCTTGCCTTCTGTTGTTAGCAGAGTTTAATGATCCGTGCTTATCCAAGCTTCTTGGTCGTCCCACCCCTAACTTTTTCTTGGGAAAATTGCCAGAGAGAGGTTTACCTCTTCCAGCAGAGGGTATGGGGGGTCGAATTTCATCAAGTATTACACTAGAATTCTAAACACCCCGACAACTTATTGCACTTGATTCGTTTTCAGGTTTATTCGTCAAGATTATGATTATATATCTATTATAAAATAAAAACCAGTATGATTTATAACGTTAGGTTTACCTTATCTGTCCACGTGAGATCAGTGCTGCATTCGATTCCTGGCAGTGAATCATCCTCAGGGGAAAGAAATGAATCTTGTGATGGGGTAAAGCTATTAAAAAGAGAACTAGATTCTGATGACAATTCGTCCTTGTCCGATGACCTTTTCAAGGACAATAAAACCCTCGGGTGGGCACTGGTTGAAATAGGTGCTCCACTTGGAACCGACAAACACACAATACAGGTATACTCATAATCCAGATTTTGTTCTTTCTTTCCATGGTAAACATTCAAATCTGCAGCTGGATCACAGGTATCATGAACATACCTGAAACAGGTTATCATAACTCAGTAATAATTAATGGCAAATAAAAATGAAATAACTGTTGTCATTGAGGAGGAAATTACTTTTTGCACTGATGGCACTGAACCATATGCTTTTGAGCTACATGTCGGTAGGCTTTGCCACAACATGGACAAGCGAGTCCTTTATTCCGCTGCTGGTAACAGGAATCGCACACAGAAAAGTTTGCGTGCCAACGAGATGATGGACCCGACCCTGGCGTTCGAGCACCACAGTCCGTGCAGATTCGACACATCTGAATAAAATAAACACATGCAAATCCCAACGAAGACAGCATCAAATGTATAAACTCGCGAAGCATTGATACCTTGCATTTCCAGCTGTACTTTGGACAAGAGGTTAAAGCAGGTCGAAGGCAAAAAATATGGTATACTTTGTCGCAAGCATCACAAGGAAGCAGTTTCGAATCTTCACCAGGTTGTCTGCATGCTTGACAGATCTTGCAAGCCGGACACTGCCAGCCGGCTCGTATAGCTAAATCAAAGATAAACAATTAGTTATTTGAATCTGGTAAACCGCTGACAATAATATCGCGGAAAAATAAGCTCTTAATAATCGTCATTGTTCTTGAATTTTAAATACTAGAATTACTTTGTACGTAGTATAAGTTTAAGAAAAAATACAATAGATACTTCATAAGCAAGCTTAAACAATCAACCCATGATTTGCTTCAGTAGTTGTAATTCATAATACAATACTGCTAGTGGAAAGCGCATTTTTAATAGCTAAACATCCAATAGGCAGAAGTGTGCTAAAAATTTATTTCCTTGATCTTATGTATATAATATATATACATATTCCTAGTACAAAATTTACTGACTGGGGTCACTGTTGAGAGCCAAACAAGCACTGTGATAGTGATTGTTACATGAGCAACACATCAGTAAGGAGGAGATACTTCCAGGCTGATCACATACTGTACAATTTGCTGCTTTCCCCACTATGTCAAACATATGACAAAATTCAGAACTATATCATCATCCATCTAATGTAATAAAATCATTCGAGTAATCATTTTTTCTCCATTGTTCTTACACATAGCAACTGCAAGGTCTGTGTGAGAAACACACAACGTTGTTCTTGAGCTAGACTCTTGGAATCCTCCACTTGTGGCAGCACAGGCGAAATGAAGAGAGCAACCACAACCAGGAGCTTTGCAAGCAATCCCAGCTCCAAGGTTACCACAGTGACTACAATGTTGACTTAATGCACGGACTATTTCTTTTTCTAAATGTTTGAAGGTCCCATCCTCAAGCCTTAATACATTGTCACACCATAAAGCACATGATACATGAACGTAATAATATCCTGAAAAAAAGTGAGTATAGATTTAGTCATTACACTGTTTTTGGTAAAATCGGATTACGTTTTTCACAAAAATGCTACATTAACTATGACATAATTTTTAAATACCGGTGGAAGCATCAAAAATATTGTTTAGGTCAGGTTCTTCTGCAAATCCAATCACTTCGTCAACAGGTTCACTCATGCTTTCCAGGCTTCCTTGAGATGTCAGTCTCCTAAAATAGTCAAATTTCGTCACAGAAAGGCGCTTCGTTGCTGAATTCAGGATTAATCAAGCATACATAACTTGAACTTGATAAGCCATATAATTCACAACACTTACTTAATTTTAAGACCCTTGGAACGACGCGATGAGAAGTTAGGTTTGGGACTCCTGTCACTGCTACTGTCTTTTTCATTTTTAGAGGATATACTGAGCCCTCGTGAAACACTTTGTGGGTCGAACCCAATAGGAATCTCTAACCGCAATAAGTCACCCTGACCCAACATACTTCTTTCTCCCAAATTGCACAAAGCACACAATTTTCCCGGCCTAAAGATGGGAAATGAAATCACTTTTAACTTTTCACTGGACCCATCATTAGTATTTAAAATATCTTCTACTAACCACTGTTCCGGAAAAAGCGTGAAATCTTCATTTAGTTTTTCGAATGACGAAGCAACACTACTAGTATCTGATTCAGCAGTATCCTCCGTCATCAAGAACCTTGGAGGCGATTCATGATTGATAACATTTAGATCTCCCAAAGTACCAGACACACTATTGGTCCCGCCAACAAAAGGGCCTCCATCCATTTTCTTCCTCCCTCGTATTCCTCGTCCTCCCGTTGGCATGAACAACCTATCATGCCAATATAAATGGTCACTCTTGAAGAAATTCAACCCTTACGAGTCAGAAACGTTCATCATGACTCCAAATTCAGCACTTTAACTCACGTTGATTCATCAATGTCCTCCTATACATCTTATTAGCTACCCACACACTGAACTTACCCTGTTAGCTTTTTTATTTTCTGACTGACGACCGGTTTGGGACTTTTACCAGCACCATCCTTCCTTGGTCTTCCAGGGCCTCTCTTGAAATGCATAGGTTTCCCTCCACCAACCTGCGGTGGTTGGAGAACTGAAATTTCCATTCCAAGGCCAGAATCAGCTGAATCTTGCAAACTGTGGGCTCGGGAGGCACCCACCACATTAGCGGGCGCTGGTAAACTAGCTATAATGTCAATCACAATAATTTCATCCTCTTTTTTCCCTTCCACACCACCATTCTACAAATCTTGAACTTCAATCATCTTGTTAACTCTGGACAATAAATCCACTGATTTACACAATATTTACTTACTGAACAAATTTTCAGCTGAAGGAGATCTTGAAGGTGAAGGCAGGGCTGGATTCGGTCTGATATTTTCTTCTGTTGACGATTTTGATGCATCCTGATAAGATATTGTCCTGCTGGAATCTTCCTCCATTTCGGAAGGATGCCACAAATCCGATGTAGCAGCAACGGACGGCAGGGTTGGGAAGTTGGGATTGGGATCCACTATCGTAAAGTTATGTTATCTATATTGTAAGACCGCTGCTCCATAGCACCACCGTAGGTGTGGCTCTACGCTCCTTCACCCTCCTCCCTCAACCTTCCTCCATCCAATCCCAACGACGCCCTTTCTCTTTTCAAATCTCCTCACCGCCAACACTCAATGTGATCAGCAGCTTTTTGGCATCATCGTAAACACACCTGGGAATTATAACCCAGCTCCAACTTTCAATGTTTCAATGTCAGCCTCAGCAATCACCTCTTGAATTGAAAAAAAATCATATTTAGTTTCCGTCAAACCGAATGCCTGTTTGTGCCCCTATATGTAATAACTCAAATGAACTATTTTGTACAAAATTCTAAAGAAACTGCCTCAATAGTGTCACTACATTATTAACATTCCCTCCTCGATCACTAGATGCTTGTCACAATTAATATTTTGTTATTGTTTACTGCGATTAGAGTTCCACCAATCACAGTGAGACAACAATCCTTCTTCTACCTTACAACCCAATTAATTATTGTGTCCACAATTTATTGCCGTCGACTCATGTACATTTCATCTTTTTTAAATAGCACGGCTCCTATTAGAATTTGGCAGCTGGATTTGCATTTAGCCCAACTTGGAACCTTACAGTTCTGACATTTCAAATCTTATTATTTTGATGCACCTCTCGATCTAAAGAACAAAAAATGAGTAAAATCAACAGCTACGAATTTAATTGTATATACTTTTTGTAGACAACGATTAAAATTTTCGGCTATAAACTAAGCAACACCCACTCGAAAGCATTTTCTCAGTCATTGAAGGGCATTTTTTGTTTGTAAATATGCTGGAGACAATTCCATTATTTGAATTTTTATTTCGATATTTATGAAAGCCTGGCCGAGGGTTTATGCTTGAAAATTATAATCGAGTAACTTCATCATGTGTCACTTTAGAGTGATATACCATTTATTACATCTATCTATTTCTCTAAACAATGAACCACAGAAACTATTTAGAAACAAATAGGTTTGACGGTTAAATGCAACTTTATGTTTGGGGATTTTGGAATCAAAACGGAATAAATCATTTTACACTAATTTTACAGTACCCACAAATGAATTTCCCATTTCTTTCATTGTATGTTTTCATGATAGAGCCAGAAAAAATGTCATAAACGAATTAAAGACGCCAGTTGAATGAACAATATATAGTAAGCGCATTTTTTAAAACTTTACAAAGTCACGTGCTTTCTAAAAAGATGAACTTTTACCGTCTTCAAACTGAAATATTAACTTCAGCTTTAAAAATTTTACTGTGTGGCTTGTTTCTAGTATTTATTTTGTTGAGATTTGCTCTTGTTTATCAAGTCCTCCTAACTAGCCACTAACAGCTAAATTCGGATGCCGTACTACATAAGTACTAAAATCAAAGCCTTTTTCCACGAAAGATGCATTGAAATGATAAAGACATTAGGTAGCAGTAAATAAAATTATTATTTTTAAAACATGATATCAAAAGTATTGATGTATTTTAGATACTCAAGAGAAAATTGGGGAGCTCTAAGATTGTAGTTTAGAGCTCGCATTTAACTAACTTTGCATAAATTGACATATCAATTGGCTGGTACAAACTTACAATTATTAGTGAATTTTTGTAGAATCTTGGACCTTGTATACGTTTTTTAAACCTACCTAATGATAAAATAAATATACTACCTGTACAGCTTTTCACCTTCCTAGATAAAAATCTTTAAACTAAATTATCTTTTTTTGTCTAAAAATTTTCCAAAGATTTGTTTGTCTTTTAAGATTAATTTTTTCGCCCATGAGAAGATTCATCCAACAAGCTTTCAACGGAAAAAGTCATTCGCAAGAATCTCGAAAGACGCTTATTCATCCAAATAATCAAAACCTTGATCAACGTTTAACGGAACAAATAGTACTGATAAAATGCACAAACATTTTGAAATACGTAAATCCACGTGCACGACTGTGCTCTGAATACTTCTTATCCGTAGCAGCAGGAAAAAATCTTTTGTAGCCTACTTTTTAAAACTATAAATAACCCCAAAAAATTTCGAAATCAACCCAACATTAACCTAAATATTTGAAAATATGAAAAGCGCCTCGCTAAATAATAAAGGTTACATTTTTAAATCCTAATTTTGTCGATATTTATTTTGGTTCCGTTAAAATTAAGCCAATTTTAGTATGTAATTATTTGGACTTATCTGGGGATTGTTCGCGGCTGGCTTTTTCCACTGAAAGTTTGTTGGATGAATTTTGTCTTTGGTAAAGCCATAATTGGTTCATATTTTTCCTGATTTGAATTTTTTCTAATAAAAAAATCTACGACGAATTTTTTTAATAATTTTGGTTAGCTGTATATATTTGGATATTTTGAATACAATTCTCTAACTTTATGCAATCTAATGAAAAATATTTGAATAATAAATTGTCTGGAAGAAAAATATTTGGATGAAAATTGCTCTGAATGACATTTTTAAAAACTGTTGTTTGAACAAGTGTGTTCATCCAAAAAATACTGGGCGAAAAAATTTCTTTACTGGTTATCCTAGACCTAATTGACCACAATTATACTTTGTAGGGTATCGTATTTTTTCAAAAAAATGGACGAAAATCAAATTTCCTCGTGTTGATTAGAAATTGGGATTATCTGAAATCCTCTAAAATGATGAGCTCGCTAAAGCATTCTTACAATGCGTGAACATCAATTTGAAGATCCCTAGCTGCTATTGTAAAAATTGCAGGTTTGGCATTGCGAAGCTTTTCCCCTGCATTTACGATTTCAAATCTCTAGTTTAGGTCAAATCTCTCATCTTTTTTTGTGAGTTTAATTAAGTATTAGTTTTTCAAAAAATTTGTTGCGATTTCACCCTCATGATTTCTTTCGTTACACAGGAGTTACAGGTAGTATAATATATATTCCAGTATAATATATATACAGTAGTATGCATATAATATTGTCATTATGCATACACAACACTAATTGATGCATACACAACACTAACACCACAGGATATGGGTTTAGTACATAGAATGAAAGGAGATTGTAGACATTACGTTGTATGTAACACGACAAATACTAACAATGGGATTATACATCGTCGGGTAAAGTCCAAAAGGCGCTATATTTTTGTTTTTCCCATAACGTTACGAAAATTATAGCGCCTTTTGGACTTTACCCGACGACATTCATTACGCTAAGGTAGTCACCCATCATTAAAACTATTGTTCTTCGCAATACAAGGTGGCTCGAAAATGTACACATTGAAAGCTGGTTAAGCATCCGTATAAAATAAATAGTTCCAGAATCCCCCTTTCGTTAAGAAAATTTAAGTACCATGAATCATTGTTTGCATGGTTCTTGAAGATTAAAAATGTGTTTAAGGAAAAACTTGGAATCAATACCCTTTCTTGTTGCACTCATTCGGAAACCAAGTTTTCATCTTTTCTATATTAAACTTTAAACGGCAATTATAAAAATATTTGTTGCGGTCCAAAAATTCAATATTCATCAACTCAATTTTGTAATTGAAAATAATTTTTTGTGCATTTTAATCCCCGAAGTTATTTTTAGTAAGTTATCATTGTGTGTTTGAAACCTCACCCTCAGAATTCCTGTAGAGTAAGTCCCAATTGGAACCTCTAATGTTCTTTTAATGGTTAGTAAAAGTTGTACATGCCTTTTTGGATAGTATAATGGTGAAAGTGTTTGGGAGATATGTTGTTTATACCTGGATAAAGTTCTCTTACTGGGCAATCGGATATCCCCCGCCATAACTTACATATTTCTTCTCAGGCGAAAGTCCTCCCAAAATTGGCTTCCAATTCTTTTGGTTAAAATTTCTAAAAGTTACAAAGAAGCTTGTTTACATAATGCATAATAATGACTATAATATAATTTATATATGTGCCTAAATCACAAGCTTTACTTCCAATAACAGTATTTGCTGTGACCGTGGACGAGTAACAAAATTGTGTCAATGAAATAAAACCATTCCTCTCTCAAGATTTTATTGATTTTCAAACGCAATTTAATTAGAGTTTAAATAAGAGAGATAAACAAACAATTCAATTGAATGTGTCAGAACTTGCGTAAAAATCCTGGGTTAAATCACCTGTACTTAGACTCACGCTCTCCATGGCAAGTGTATATGTACTTCTATAATATCTACGTCATTAATATGATACATGATTGAAAACATAATCTTCTTCAATCATCTTGAAAGATAATCATCTTCGTAAATATTTTTCTTGAGAGTTGATCCTCCAATTACCATGATAAAATAGGTTTGCTTTTAGTCACTGTACAAAGGCAGAACAATCAAGGGAGAAAATCCTGACCATTCTTATAAAATACTCTGCTCAACTAATTAGCAAGTGCAATCTATTTTCCTGAAAATGACTTCTACATAATCGAATCATGAGTCGCTATCTTTTAGTTCCTATCCAGTAAATACTGTAATCCATCATATGAATCGGTTGAAAAATCCAAGGAATTGCCATCGGTAGATGTTCACCAGGGTTACTGACTGACATGCTACCGAATTAATTATTATCATTGTAATAAGACTTTATCATATTTTATTTACCACTTCATTTTTCATTCACAACAGAATCCCGTTTTCTCTACTAGATGGCGGAATTTTTTTTACTTTCAAGAATGAGTTCGTAGCACTTTGTTGTATGGGTATGGACTGAGATGTACTGCTGCTATACGCAGAAGGAATTACAATTGGGGGTAAGCTAAAGCCCAAGTATATTAAAACTGTACGCAGTAACTATACTTTCAATTTTTTACAGGCAGTTCACAGGGCACAGGGTGATAAAGATAAAGCACAATTTGTTCAACTACATGGGGAGCATTAAAAACGAAATAACATTGAAAAGGAAACTTGAGACAAGATGAAGACGTCGCAACCCAACGATTATTATCCACCCGGGAGCCAAAAGTGATGTAAATAATTTGTAATTTCTTGCGGTTTCCGCCTTTTGTTCCGATTGGCAGTGAATAATTTTCTGTTTGGCAACTTGGAGTAATAATAACATCAAAAGTTGAAAAGTTTCTTAACCAAAGTTAAGTTCAACAAACTGTGGCCTTTCCATCCATTTATCCACCATAAGTCATGCTATAAATAATGGATAATGTAACGGAAAAGTTTTAGCAGAGGGGAACAGAACTATTTTTTCCAGAGTTTCTCGGGGGTCTTAATGGTAGCTAGAGGGAAAGTGTATTATAAGCGGTAAAATTCAGGCCCATGGCGAAATTGTGCCTCCTTTGATTTAAAGCATTGCGTTTTCCCTCTTATACCACTTAATGAGTTAATGGTAGTTAGTGGAGAGCTCAAAAACTTTCCTTTTACTACTAAAGCGGGTGGTCGGAATTTCCCCCCTAAGTAGTAGAAAGGGCCTCTCCACTACATTATCCATTATTTAAAGTGTGACTTTTGGTGGATAAGTGGATGGATAAGCCATAAGCCACAATGGTTCAACGTGTGGTAACAAGTTAAAACGTTGAAAGTAAACTTTCTGTTACATATCAAGTGTACATTATTATTGTAGTCATAAAGTACAAATCTAAAATGGATGCATAGAGACTATAGTTAACAAAGGTTAACACTTGGTAATTACAACTGATACTGTTCGCTCGTTGATACCGTATTACAATTAAATTGTTTTCTTAAAAATTAAAATATGTTTGCTAGCAACTAAATTAGCTAATCGAATATATTTAGTCTACTTCCGCAATGATAAATATTAACACCCATCAGTAGTTAAGCTAAACAAATGACTTACTTTGCTTTTGTCTAAACGCCATATTATGACAACAAGGGTTTCAGGATCTAAAGATATTTGCTCTTGTGCGTATGCATCCTCTCAAGGGATGTTTTAATTCACCTATATGTGGTACGTAAATACTATAATGTCCTGATTGTCAATCTCTGTGGGTTTATGGTTAGAACCACGCTGTGATATACCTTTCTACATTTTTCTGGCCAAATGCAAGTGGAAACCGTGGTTATACGAATGTGAAATTCAAGCTCGGCTGTGGTCAAATCTTGTCTCGCATCCAAAGCATCTTGATGTTTGTGCTATATGAGGTCTAGCTTCAGGGAAATGAGACTTGTTGCATACCTAATTAAGAGACTATTGTCTCAAACTGATACATCAGCAGTTTATGCTTTGCAATGTTTTCAGAGAAAAAGGGGTAGGTAATAATTTGAAACAAATTACCATAATTAAAGCCCATCTTGCTGACAAAGCCTTCAATTATTACTATTTAATTTCATGCCAATGTTACTCTTCGTTAAAACGCGAAATCATTGTCAAGGGCAAATGGTCCTCTACAAATGTTCTAAATGTACTGCAATTTGAAGTCATTCCTCTGTAATTAGAAAGGCGACCATTGCCTAAATATTGATCTACCAAGATTTTCATCCAGGACTGGGACATAGAACACTCAGGCTTTGAATTGCATGAGTCTCCACGATTAGCCAACTTTCATTGAATTTTATAAGAGTCTCCTTGCGAACCGACAGCATAGCTGGGCTATGAATGATCTTGTAGGCCGTACAGGTTTCATTATTATATGTATTAAATTAGCCATTATTTTCATACGAAATCACTTGGATTAAATATTCAGTGTAGCTATTTTTTAGCAATCCATAAACACGTTACAAAGCCATCAAAATGATCATGCTATTAATATGATACGTATTGGCTTAGGATAGGCTTTCATTGGATTCTAATAAACCCACCACGGGCTTCCCATTGAAGTTAGCTACAAGTTCCTTGACAGGATAACTACAGATATTATAAAGTTCACATGAAATTAGAGAACAGGTGTCATAATAAGCGATTGTTAATGTTTCCACGGCTGCGGAGAAATCCTTTTTCGGTTTATTAAACCCTGGTTATCTCCAATGTTTGAAAATAGAGCAAAAGCAGTCAATAAAGGCTATGGCCCCTGATTGTTGTTACTTTCGCAAATTCAGTAATTTACTTCCTGGCGACCTTTTCTAGAAATTGAAAAATTTTAATTTGTTTCCTCGCTTCCTGTTACTCAATTTTGTGTAGAATACATAGTAGTTGAGTTGAAGATGGAGCAAACTTTAGCTGTGAATTTAGCGACATTTACAACACATTTATTATTCTATTTCATCTACAAACTTTATTGCAACACTACACAAGGTAATATTTGTAAGCATATCTATAAATATGTCAACATTACATCGTACGAATGTATGATTAAAACCGTTTAACGCCGATTTTCACCTACTAGTTTATTCATCTGGTCCTCCTTATGCACGAATGCCTTCTCATTAAAAAGATAAGGAATGCTTTACAGTGTTCGCTTATTATAAGAGTCTTATAATAAGACAAGCAAGTAAACGTTTCCAAGAGCGGAAAGACATGCATTGCAGAAAAGAAGCTAGGGAAAGCAAGGCATGCAACAATTTTGCATGCCGTGCAAAACCTAACGGTGAAATGGGAAATACGAGATAAATTCAAAGCAAGGCTGAAATAATTATACCGTATATACCTTGCCACAGTTGTAGGGAAAGCTTTCCTGGTGGAAGCTAGGAAGGAATGTGAATCCCATAAACCCAAGTGCGTACAGGAAAGTGGAGAAAGAACTACATGAGAAATGCATAATACAGTAGCGTGTATAGAATGCGGCTCGTTTCTATCACATGTACACTCCTGTGCTATATGGTTCGCAATACCAGGGTAAAGTGGCCTTAAAGGGTGTATGCACCACCGTCATAAGAAAAAGCTAAATGTGTGGAGTGGATCGATAACTTCGGGATCAACCCTCGACATTTCCAAACTTCCAGCTCCTCATGTATCAAAAATCAGTTTCTTTCTCATACAAGTGGAGTCGTCAAGCAAATGAGAATTCATACTGAACCCCGCAACTGTAATATCCTCTCTTTTTGCTACTAGTAAAACGTTAGTATAATTACTGTGTAAAGTCTCTGAAGTTTCGTTACTTTCCTGCATTTCTCGGGTGTATGTTCCTCCAAGTTAGTCAACGAGCTTTGGGTCTGCCAGAAATTCAAAGTAGAGTGAAAGCATAGTAATGGAAGGAAAAAATCAAATTTTCATTCGCTGCTAGGTGAAAGTATAAAAAACGAGCTTCACTTCCACTTTACGTGATGCCAAACTTTCAAGGAACGATTCTTGAAGAAAGTCTATTTTTGTGTTCGGTGATAAGGTATCTCCCACATCGTGAGTCGTAATGGTGGCTACAAAAATTTAAACAAGTGATTTTGTCTTGTCTTCATTTTCATTCCGGGATGGGAGATGAAAGACGTGGCTTCTCCAAACTGAATGAAGAAAACAGTATTCATGGTAGTGTTTTTCAAAACTCAGCCACCATTGACAGTAAGTACTCGTGAAATTAAAATATGTCATTGAGTATATGATTAACTCAATCAAATTAGTTTCAAAATGAAATCAATAGTTTTTCGTAGTTATTGTATTTTGGATTTGGATTTTGTTATTGTATTTTTTATGAGACCTTTAAAACAATTCCTGAGCTTGAACTTCAGTGAGCAGGTTCAGGAAAATAATATTGAGAACAGCTCTACAAACAATAGCTTAATCGATTTTTATTAATCGTAACCTTTGATAACAAGTTTTGTTACCTACTGATATACATTTTATGTATGCACATGCTGCTGTGTGATATTTGCATTATTTTTTACCACGTTGCTTGCCCTAATCATACAAAGGATAAAGGCAATTTAAAATATTTTAGCTAGTGCAGTGCAGGCAGTGCAGTGGCGTAGATGCTAATTTATGATACCTATTCCTCCAAGAAGGCTACAAAAACACACAGGGTTTCTTCTGGCCTCCATTGTGTATGTAGCCATGGAGTGAATTCGTCGTAAAAATCTGACTGAGGCTCGTAAAATCTCTACGTTAACGGAGTAGTTTACTCTTGAAGAGTGTAAGTCTATCTAAAAGTGGGTTTCTGCCAGACTTGTTTTTATCCAGTTGTAAACACGACACTGGTATTGTGTATGCATCCCAAGAGCTTGTGACGGGTTGCAGCCCCAGCCAAGTCCTCTAATTACTATTGCACTGAGTGGTTTATCAGGCAACATACACTTGTCGTTTAGGATTTAGTACAAATGCAGAGAAAAATTGCAGTACATGATAACTGTTGATGTTGATTGGCTAACTTATAGTTATAAAATATTTTATATCTGTCTATTAGGATTTCCTTCTTGTTTTTTTTGCTGACACTTTACTAATGAACTCAAGTCATTGCCTATCCCACAAGCCGTCCAATGCTGTATGTTTTTTTTCAGGTTGCGGCCTCCACAATGGAACCAGAATCAATTTAGGTTTCGGTCGATGCCTCAAACTTCGAGTCAAAGCTGAGAGAGATGAAGGGAGTTTAAGAATTGGTGGCTTGGCTCTTGCTGCAAATTGTCATCATATCGTTTTAATTTTTGGTTTCTTTTTCCTACTGGCTGGAGCTGTTCTCACAACTTTGGCGTACAAGAGTAAACCCCCCGTCATTCAATCTGCTGATGTGAGTTTTTACATAGCAAAGCGTATATTTCCAAATTATTTCTATATCCCGTAACGTTAAAGAAGAATGCTGATACTACTATTGAGTTCATAGTTTACGTAACCCTGACAATACAAAAAGTCTCAAAAATTGAAGGTAGTTTTCCCATTCCCAGCATTACTTTGGTGTTGGAAGGATGTTAAAATTATCAAATTTAGCCTAACCCTGGAATGTAAAGGTTTCTACCTCAAAAACCATTATGCCCGCATTGCCTTTCATTTTTGATTCTGCCAACCACATCCCAGCTGTTCCTTATGTAGCGCTTGTACAGAGTGTGGTAGAAATCCCTTTTTTAAAGTTCCCCTGTGGACATGATTGAGAAGGAAATGCTCTCAAATCGCTCATTTAAATTTTATTTGTTTAGATTAAATTTTCATACATGACATATTTTTGCATCTGCATCACGATGAGAAGTAACATTTAAGTGCCGATATTGAGAGCGCGATTAGGAGGTAGGAGCTATATTAAAGTATGGGAGCGGAATTTCCGCATACCTGGAATTATTATTAAATATTTAACTGCAGGGCAGGGTAGGATGATGTGAGAGGAAAGGATGCACGTGTAAAGTATAGTGTGTGTGCATTGTGAAAATAGGCATAAATATGTAATGCCTGGGCTGTCATTTAGTATTCCACATACAGCGGATGGATACACTAGCTTTCACAACACCTGCTGAAAGTATCCTCGTATCCTCTCATGGCGTTTTTTAGTGAGGATAGAAAGTAAATTATTCTACACTACGACCCCCACCTCAGCAAGGATTCCTGAAATTTTAATGAAAGAACCTAATAGAATGAACTACATTGAATCTGTTCAGCTTCTGTAACAGTTGCCTGGAAAATTTCGTGTGGAAAAATTAGTCTGGTGGACAAGTTCGTGCACATGAAATAAGACCGGCCTTTGCATTCCTCCTTTTCCAAGAATGAAGTGAATGCGAAACTATCAATGACCAATGAATAATTAAGCTACTCATGCAATGCCCAAGTTAGTCCCGGTTGCACTCTGTACTCTCTATATAAGTAGAGTATTAGTGTTACATGCTACAAGAACATCATTTTATTCATCCTCACTTCAAATTGCTGTGTACAAATTAGATCGCAGAGGAAAAATAAACGTTACACGCGAATTCCTCCACGTTTTGATCGTCTTTTTGTTTCCTCAGGTGACATGAATGACGTGGAGACAGGTGTAGCATTATTTACTGTTTTGCAAATAACATTGATTGGAACGGAAGCTAACAATAGAAAAAAGTCGAATTTGTGAACTAAAATTGGAAATTAGGATACACAAGTCTAACCAGTGGTCTGAAAGTCGAATAAATCATTAATATCTGAGCTCCTAGAGCTTTGTAATCTCATCCGTTTTCTACTTAATACTTACTTTACTTGCTTTTACGCTTTTATGCGCTATACAGGATATTATGGATGCATAGCATGCATTCTGGAATAAATATCCTCCCTAACGCACACGGTTTTACAGGAGTATACTGTATGAAATATGTATTTAGTTCTGAAAAACTTAGGTAAGTTGATTTGAGAGGTATGAATTCTAAAAGCAAGCCTAATAAAAGCTCAAGGATAGTTAACGGCATTTGGTCATGCAACGGTTTTTTATGTAATCTCAAAGAGTTTTAGCTGCAGTGAGCAATTCTAACTTGAACTTGCAATTCATTTCATAGGGGCTGACAAGTTTAAACGGATAAGGGAAATCATGTTAAGTAGATTTGATGAAAGTTATATTGAAATTAATGTTCTGCTTTTCCACAGCCTACACCACGTGAGGAAGGGAAAGTAGCTGGCCCATTATTTGTAGTAATTGGCTCGACACTGATTCTCGTTGGAGTAGGGTTAACTATCGTGGGATGGAAAGTCAATCAAGAGGCGAAGCGACAAATGAATCATTTCTCCTTACAAACCCCACCGCCGCTTACTCCTGAAACGCAAGATTATTTCAGCGCTTTTGCAAGCATTCAAGATTCAAATTTTTATAGTCGAGGGGGGACACCGTCTTCTCAGTCCAGTAGGAGAGATTCATTTTTTAATCCCAATTTCTTCTCCGACAGGAGGAAAACTCTTCCGACCATTGCCCAGGTAAGACTTGATTGTTGCTCTAGCCTGTGGAAACTAGAGGAATTTGTAGGTAATTACAGTTGATCAAAAATAGGGTGTGTAGCCTTGACTCGAATGTTGTCGTAAATTTGAAACAAGTGAGTTGTAGAGGATTGTCGTCACATGAGAGGTATCAAATTTATTGAGCAAGTAGTAGATGAGGAGACTGGAAGTTGAAACTATTTACGTCAAAGTATGCCTCTGACTTTGGGATTGCTTTTTCCGATTCTCCCAGGCGGTCCCAGTCGGCTTCTTTATGGACGGCAAGCTGTCTGGTGTTCCTGATAGCGGTTCAATGAGCTCACGGCTCCATCCATGTAGTCCAGAATCGTGTCAAGTTGATAAGCTCAATGGAATCTCAAATGAATTAGAGACTGAAGGGAGTACGGATTTCAAAGAGAGTACTCCATACCGCAAAGCCAGTTTATCGTTACGACCATCACTTCCTATTCCAATCATCGCGTCTCCTTCTTTCATCAGGCAAGTCAGCTATTTTAAAACTCGAGATTTGTGCATGTGCAAGGCTATACCTGACGTTGACATAGCTTACATAAGGTGATTCGTCGGGCCTATATCCATGTCTCTGTCTTGCCAAGTTTCTCTCAAGTTATAAATGCCCGAGAGGTTCATATTGGAAGGAGAAACTCATATGTAAAATCATGAAAGATGGGTGCTATGTTGTGACGCAATGATCTGTTCTGTTCATTTCAGAAGTCGAGTTATCGCCCCACTAGATCCAAACTGCCTTATACGAACCCGAAGTGACGAACCTTTTGGTTCGATTGTCTCCCTATCAGGCACCGGTGACATTGCTTGCTTCCCAGCTCCGCCCACTCCATTTGCCCCCTGTCTTGAAGAAGATCTTCCTTCCTGTGAGAACGTTTCAGAGACGCAGGTTGTCCAGGCCAACCACGTCAGTTGCCGGTGAGGAGCCCATTCATTTTCTCATATTTCATAATATCATGAACCCTTCCATCTGTTTCATCTTCTTCCTTTCAACTGTACAAATTGAGAACTGCCCTACAAACACGTCAATTATCCATTATTTAAACATATACCCCACGGATAGGAAGTCTCGAGTCTCCACACATTTATTTTATTTTCACTCTCAACTTTTAACCTGTCATAAACTCCCTTGATTTACTGACTCTTTCACATCTCTTTCCTTCTGCCGTTCCAGCCAACTTCCTACCATTCAAGTCAATGAATGCAACGATTCCATTGCAAGTCAAGTCTGAAGACGTCCCAGGGCCTCCACTATCATTCAATTAACAACTTCACGCAAGCAATCGACACTCAGCCCAGCTCTCTTCTACATATTTTATTTGCTGAAGAATCTCAAAAACGTTTTCATTCACCTCCAACACCATTCACATACCTCGAACGGACTCTGCTGGAGAGAACTCCTTCCTCCATTTCCGGACAACAATCTTCAACCGAATCACACAATCAACTCCTCAGATGATACGCGAATTGTTTCATGTATGAATTTAGAAACTATGCCTTTGATCAAGAGGCAGTAGAGTTTCCAGTATAGTAGTGAAAATTCCTGTAAAATGTGCTGTCCACTCTTGTACGTACATATTCTACTCGTAATTATATGTACTCATGTGCCATTCTTTTCGCATGATAGATTAAAACACGAACGCCGAGCAAAGAATCAAATTATCAAATGCTTTTGCTCATCATCATCCTAGGTATTATTTGAATTTCCAGTTGTATTCTTGTCCTTTCGTCGAATTAGTCTCGAGTGTATTTCAATGGGAATTAAAATGTATACTGCAAAAGAGAGTAAGTATACATAAAATAAAATTCTTTCACTTGAGTTGCCTTGAGTTGTTTCTCTAGTTTCTCAACAAAAGTGAATACTTGCTTAACAGACTGATATTTGAAACTGAAATGCATTGAACTTGACTTTATGTGCAAGGAGGATATGTTGTTATAATGGCTCATCCTTTGACATTGTCAGGAAGAGGATAAGCATATATAGGTACACAAAAGAGTTAATATTGTAAGTGTACTTTTGCTATGTTAGAGCCATGTGTGTCTATATGTCGTGTACGTTATGGGTGTAAGTACCAATTATATTTACGTACATGTATAGTTTACGTATTTATAAGCTGTATAAAAATACATATATGTAAATGTGTAGAAGAAGAAAATGACTCTGTCTTCTATAACCTCTAAGAATATCTATGTATTCAATTACTCAGATAGAAATTTAAGGTTTTTTTTCTCGTCTTTGTTTAAAATTCGTTATCGATACATTTCCTCGTTTGTTGAATTCATGCCTTTCGGTCTTGACGGCAAATAGCTGAAATAAATGCACGAAACAATGTACACAGAATCATTGAGACTTTTTGGGACTTGTTTGAGCAGAGGCTGAATACTTGAGGAGAAGTTGTAAAAAAAACCCAGCTCAGACACGTTTTTGCCATCATCTTGGTTATATTTGCTCTGTCTCTCCGAGGAAAAAATAACATTGACGGGATATAGACAGTCATCACTGCATCCTTTAAACCTCCATTGTAAACTTGTGGAAGTGTGTAAAAAGTCAAATTATGTTACTTTTTAGCTCCCGCTCTCACTATATGAATATTTCATAATGAAGTAACTGATATAGTTCTTAAGGGGGGGGGAGAAAAAACCTTCATAAATATGTTATAAAAAATTATTATTATTTACATTCCTAGTTTACATTTTTTTCCTAACTCTAGCCTTTCTGCACAGGCTCATTGTCAGATTTTTTTCTACTCCCTACTCCTCTCGGAGATATGGCACGTAAAACACATTGTCACAATTTCTGTGAACTTGCTGTCACTTGGCGCTGTATCATACGATCGTGGGGTAGACAGTAGTAAGTACCAACTCGTGTATTTATTTAAGGAACTGACAGTAGTACATAAATATAAAATGAGCAACGTATACTTTGTGCGCTTGATTCATGAGCAAGGTATCTTCGTTAGAGGGAGAAAAAAAATCAAAGAAACCATTGTCGATTATCTCGTTGCATGAAATTCAGCAGTGACGCTGAACACTTAACATCCTTAGTTAATTGCAACAAATCCTATAAATCTACGCATGAACTAAAGTGTTGAGCCCATATATTTTAGAACCTTCTCTCAGATTGGCATCCGATGGTCAAATAAATATACGACTCCTGCTCACATATACATACGACACACTCCAAGATTTGTGACTCGTAAAGGTAAATTTTTATTATCTACAAACAAACATTAGAGAGCACGTTTCACCCTACTTCCATTCATTCTTCCCCCCTTTAGTTTCCAATGGCTCACCGATTTTTCAAAGATACAATACTACACAACGACTACCTCACCAATCACCCCGTTCAGCTCTAAACGCTATAACTCCTCTATTACTACAATATACACAGTAGGAAAAGGAGCCGATCAAACAGCTTATCTTGAAATCCTTCCTCTTCCACCAAAGCATAATAACACATATCGCATTATATCGTCCCTGATTAAGTTTTCCTTAATAAACTTGAAGAAGAAATACATGACTTTGAAATTAATCGCGTAGATTGTTTAAGTTTATTCACCTCCAAATCATAATCATAAGCTCACACAATTTTCATCATCCTGAGAATGGCTTGGAAATTAAAATTAAAATTTACACCTTTATTCACAGCATAAAATACACAGGACAACCTTTAACTTCCCCATCATCATAGCTTTATGGACCATAGCCATTTTTCCCCCATCACGAGCTGAGGTAATACTATGTGTATTTGTTTAATCTGTATAGCACATGAATATTTTGCAAATGAAGAAAAGTTGTGGAACGAGATTTAAACAGGTTTGGATGAGAGCACTTATGACAATAAATGATGTTCGATATGGTTATTATGACCTCTTCTTTTAAACCTTTATTTATCCCTGTGGTAATTATTATATCTTACCGTTGTTACTCCGACGGCTTCATAGCTTGAAGAAAAAACTTGTTCAAACCCTGAATTTCCCATTTACACCGTTTTACCATTTACTTCCAGGCGATTATGGGCGTTTTGTACATCTTTATACTTACTTGTTCAGAATAAGAGTTGAATTCTTGAGGACATGGGTCTTCAATGAAGTATAAACTTACATGCAGGAATAAGTGCATATCTTTTCTGGTAGTAATTATTATAGAGCTAAAATAGATATTATTTAGAGGAGTTTTCTCCTATGATAGTTAGTATCAGGGTGAGATGCATTACACAATTGGATAAAGGACGTTAAGTTAAACTTGTGTTGTATGTTGTTATCCTGAGAATTTATTGCTGAAGAAGTGTGCAAGGAATTTACGAATAAGCATCATTGGATTCTCACTATTTGTTATTTTTTTCTTCCGCTTCTTCTTCGTCCCCCCGCCTCAAATCACTGATTAGGAACTTTTCCAACTATTCCATCATTATTGCAAAGACATTTTATCTCTTTTAAACAAGGATCAAGTAAATCACCTAAGCAGGGTGGCTTTGTAATGTAATATGATAGACCTTACGAGTATCGAGATGATCCATGTAAAATAATAGTGCTTTCATAATTTTGGGGGAAAAATTCTCGTGGGAGAAAACTTACAGCAAGAGACTTTGATGATGACAGGTACTTAGGAAATCCTTGTTTTCATCCAATCCCCCTAACTAAAGTGATATAGTGGAGGATTTATGGAGGGCAAATGAGGTAAAAATGAGAGGACGTAAATAATACGGCATAACAAGAATTCCATAAGAAAAATTGCCTCTACAGCGAAGTCATCGTGGAGATAAAGGCTGGAGGAAAATGGCAACATTTCCAAGTCACTCGGTTGTTATGAAAGACGACAACATGGAGCAACCATGTGGCCAACTGCTTGGGGTGAGTATTTAAGCTCCAGTTGAGATTTAATATTTTTTGGAATTTAAAAAATTTTTAATTAGCATGTGAAATATTTATCCTTTTTGATATGATTTATTGACATGGCTTTTGGAAATGCAGCATGAGTTGGAGATGAGACCCTGGTTGGTTCTTAACAGTTGCACTTTACCATACTAAATGTCTACGCAGTTGTGTGGATATTTTATATATATACACATATATTTATCTCTGCATGCATTTACGTACATATATGGAAGAGAGTTTGCATGTCTACATTCCTCCTTGTTGGTAAAGTTTAAAGTAAACGTTATGATTTCAGAGAGAAGCTCGACTTATAAACGTTTGTCTTTCTCCTTGTTGTTAATGGTGACATGGAGTATGAAAGCCTAAAAATATAAGAATGCTTTAAGTGTGTTGGAGTTTTTGGGAGCATCGGGAGTAAACGAGCGGCATGTAGGATGAGTTCGGTGTAACTGCACTCTATTATTGCAGAGTAAAATTTGGGGTTGGTTGTGTGTAGTGAGGTTGAAGGGCCGGTTGTACCGTACATACAAGGTTGACAATAATATCTGTTAGAAAAACACCAGGGAAAGTGCGTGTAGTACTCACATGAAGGAACTTTGTCTGATGTTATTTCATTCATTCTTGAATCAGAGTGAGTAGTCTGTTTGCCACTACGTTATATGGTTTTAGTGTTGAGATGAGGTTCAGTGCCACTATTTTTTTGCATGTCATTAGTAGAGAGACTCGGTTGACTCTCAGACGAAGCAAACGAAAGCATGACGAGACTACAACAAACGGCAACTAAAGGCATCCGCGTTCATGTCATATAGTCAGAGAAAAAGGTACCCCATTCCTAAAATTAGAGTTGTTTGGTATGTTGAATTTATAGGTTGCTTTCCTTCCTTATACGTAGTTTGGAAAACTACACATGCTTTTCGCCTTTTCTTTTTCAACATAATTATTTCTCAGTTCAGCAACTATGAATTATTACCTCTGGGAGATTTAGAATTTGGTTGCAATAATGTTTTTCCTTCCTTGAAAAGGCCAGTGATTTAATGAGAGCTGTGGCTGATTAAGCACGCTAATTGTGAAAGATTAAATTACAAAAAGTTTTCTTGAAATTCTTTTCTCTTCAATCTGGTTCTCTCTATCTTAATATCTCTTCTCTGTCTCTCTATCTCGCTCCTCTCTCACTGTCTTTTTCCTCTCCGTCTCATCACTTGTTAGGAATATTAGTGCAACAAGGAGTCTAACTTTTGTTCTTGAATTCTTGGCGTTGATATGAGTGTGGAAACGTGACGTAGCTCGGATAGAATTGATGACGATCCATTCGTACCTACTTAAAGGGAATTTCGACCTTTTGGCAGATAAATAGATACTCCACTATACATTTGATCCTGCCAGAGTAAAAATGAATCTGGACCAAAAACTTGTTTACAGTCGTCTGTGTATGATAGGGCAAATGGGCCAGACGTTATGCACTCTTACAGTTTTACTATTTTCACTAGTACTACTGCAACGTATTAACTTTGCTTACAATTTCCCAGAGGGATATTGATGTTGCATCGTGAGCTAGGAGCTAGGGTGGATCTTTGTACATGTTCCCACAAATTTTTAGAAGGCGAGCAAAAGGCTGATATCTTTTTCTTGACTGGTTTTTATTAGGAAGAGAAATGTTTATTAATGTAAACTTGAAAGACAACATTTCAGGCATTTTCTCTTCTTTTCCATCTCATCGTCGTCACACTAGCAAATTTTAGGGATAGTATCTCCTTAACCATGTAAAATGTATGATGTTTGGGTGCACCATTTCCCTGAAAAGATCATTATTCACTACCCTCGAAAATCCTTCCAGTAACATTTCTACACAATTCCTAAAGTGAACAATTTACGCTGAAAAGAGGGCAGAAAAAATATCATCGTTGAGAAAAAATGGGATTTATGGTACTCTCACTATATTTTACATGCTGCTCCGTATTCAAGCCTAGAATTTCTGATCATTCTACAACTTGGATCGTCTTTTGAGAATAAACTTGTGAGAAAGAAAGACTTTCATTATTAAGTGTCTCCAGTATTCAATAAACCTTTCACACAAAAGATATGGGCTGGTGAGAAGAAGCTATCTTGCTGGACACTTTTTCTCACAGAGGCAAAAGAAAATTGGCAATTTTAGAGAAGTTTGTCCTATACGGATCCACTTTAGTATCCGTCACCTCGTATTGTGTCAAATAATTTTCGCTTGTGGTTTAAAGTCCCTCGAGATGTAGAGAGAAGAGAGACATTCCCTAGACAGTCATTTCCTTAGAATCTATTACAATTCGGATTTGGAGAACTCGTACATTTTCTATGGTCGTATAGCTTCCGCTCTTTCCGGTGCATTTATTAAGAAAATAAGCCAAGGAAACTGTCAATGCAGAAAAAGTGTTTCTTCTTCTAATTTCTTCCTCGTCATTTCTCGTCACCACAGAGAAACATATAAGTGGCACACGCAAGAACGTCGGGACTGGAAGACAATTTCAATTAGATCCTTTAAAAAGTAGTAATTTTGAGACCAAGGATAGAATAATAGGAAGGCAGGCTGATTTCTGTGTGTAATTAAACGTTGCGTGAAATCCAGTACGGATCGTGTCAACTCCGTACCCAACAATAGCGTGAGGATCATTGCGACAGCAATCTTTGTAGGGAGAAGAGTGAGATCAAAATTAAAGACAACTATAGAGAAAAGGCTTGTTGGTTTGGGTAAGAAAAGTCAAGGAGGAGTACATTATGTTGAAAAAGTTGCATTTTATGGAAGAATTAAGACACTAGAAAGGGGGAAGAAGACCGACGTAATGGGTGCAAGAGGAGCGGCAGTGCGTTTATTAATGAAAGACAATGTTGAGAGCGTACACCCTTTTACCGTGAACTTTAAGGCGTGTAGTAACTTTCCGAAGGGACAAAAAGACACAAGAGCGGTGCCAAAATATCGTCACTTGTGACTCTCTCGGAGGAGACGAAAACGGGGGAAAAGCCACGCTGAGTGGTTTGCTAAAATTGGAATATGGTGGGCTTAAGATGAGCTTCCTGTGGTAGAAAACTCACTTCATGACTATCATTACGTTCAGTTTACTTTCATCTTGCGTACACATCTACTCTCATTTCTGTCTCCTCTTCTCACAATCATCACAACCATTGACTGTTCCGTTGTGTCGAACGAAATCGAACGACATTCACAAGGAGGTACAAGTGGAGAAAAAAACGTCTTACAAGAAATTTCCTCCAGCACTTCCGTACTTGGACCGTTGCTGTTGCTGCTGCTGCTGTTGCTCCTCCGGAGCAAATCCCTTCTTTAACTGTGAGAACTTTTTCTACTTTTACTGTCTCTCTCTCTCTCTGCATTTATTATAATAATACTTTTCCTAGTTGTCCGGCCATTTGTTGTCTTAGGTAAACAATAGCTGATCTTGAATTGATTATTGTGTTAAGAACAATGGAGTTTTTTCCATGCATTCGTGGATTCGTGCTTTAGCATATATGTATTTTCCCTGTGTATTTATATATATGTAGACCTTGTAATACTGTGAACGTTGGAAGTTGTTCTGTGCTAGCTCGAAAAAGAAAACGTTTTAGGAGCAGCCTCTAAAAAAAATTAATACGTTGGGTGCTGGGGAGAAGCACCCTGTCAACTTACTGTTATAGTAATGGTTTCCATAAAACCGGAACATTATTTGAGAAACTCGCCTCATAATAAGCAGTGGGTACCTTGTAAAATCCACAGGACTATATAGGATTTTTCCCCTTGACCATAAAAGGTTGCAGGTTGGATAGGATAGTAATTTCAGTAAATTTCTCATGTTGTGACTGAAACGTGTTGGGCGAATCGTGAACATGTGTTCAGGGCATCCTAAATTCCCGACCTGATGTAGAATGACGCACCATGTAAAGAACGTAATAACGTAACATTTTCACTTTAACTATGTCTTAGACGCATTTCATGGATGACAGACCTCCTCCCTGTTAAATGTGAAATACCTTGGTTTCTGTCAAATGACAGCATTCATTTTTTTTCGCTTCCTCCGCTCACCCACTTCACGGATTTTTAAATGAGATATCATTTAAAGATAGAAAATCTATTCAAACTATGCCAAAATCTTTACGGTGATCTGATCATCACTGATTAGTCCGGGTAGATATTTCAGCGCTCCATTGTCTCTTCTCAAGAGCATATATAGATAGGTATAGACATAAGATTCATTTAAGGATAAAGAAAGTATGCTTTTAACGTGCAGTAGTTATCGTGTGTTCTCCATAGTCGTGCTACCATTGATTTGCTTTGATTTCCCTCCTTCAAAATACCTTGGTTACTTATACATTGAGGCTGTAAATATTCAAGACTCAGTTAACGTGACGAGCCTCTCTCTCTCTCTGCATCATTATTATGTGTGTTCCTCTTTTTGCTCCTCAACTAATGTAAATAGTTGTGTATATAGTTTTCGGCTAGGATTTTTGGTATGCTTGAGAACATTTTTGGACGGAACTAAAGTCAGTTGACGGGTTATAAAGAACGACTTTTGGGCTACCTTCCCTCAACTCTTCTGCTTTCTCATACCACAATAGATGAAATGTCAGATTTGCTCTTAATGGTTTCAGTAGCAACCCTAAAGTCCATGCTCGCTCCTTCTCTTTATACATGCCTTGTCTTGGAAACCAATGCAATGCATGTTGATTTTTAGTCAGAATTCCCCGACGTGTTTACTTAAGTAGTAGATGAAGGTGATTACCAGGGGTAGGTATATTACATACACCATAGGAGTAACTGCGAGTCACCAAAGGAAGGAAACTTTCCGGAATGACTTTCATCCTCAAGTATGCATTCATTTCATACACATCCAAAGAAAGACATGATTGTCTTGTTTTTCTAGCCTTATCAGAAACCATGATCTCTGGTTATTTATAATAACTGCTTGAGCAGTTATTAAACAATAGCTGACCGTGTTTTTCCTTCATGAGTTATGTCCATTGGGACGCATGCAGATAAACTTGTTACTTTGAAATTTCCCAGCCTTCTGACAGCCTTCTGTATACATATTATAGTTAGCAAGGCTATATAGTAAAAGCAATGGATTGAATTGGACAAATTTCTCATGCGAAACAGGGTGGACAGTGATGATGGTTCTGAATATTTTATCATCAATTCTTTTCTAAGTTTATTAAATTCATTTAACATCACTCAACCATCACTGTATTAAGACATAGGTGTAGAGCTGAATTTTTGTACGCAGGACTGTGGCTACTTTTTTATTTACTCATTATAAAACTTGGTTTTCTGGCTTTCGTCAATTATTATAGATGCTAGAATGTAAAAAAAATGTGCTGTTTCTATTAGCATTCATTGTCGGGTCTGTCTATTACTACAGGCCCTGGTCCCTGTTACATTTATGTTATAAGCTCAAATACTAAGTAATAAACTTTGCTAGGATGTGTAAAGGTTACTGGGCCTCCCTATCATTCATTCCTTATCAAGGACCTGTTTACAATTGAACGTGCTTAATTGAGACGGGTATCTCTGTGGTGAGAGGTGAGGACGAGGAGACTTTACCTGGCTGCAAGTGGCAATGAAAAAGGATGGGATGAGTGCATGAGAACATCATTACGCATCACCTCCTACATTGCTTGATTACTCACGTTACCCTGGCTATCGCTTCTTTTTCTCACCATATAAACAATATATTATGTATAGTATGTGCTACATGTGTTTTGAGATTGCATTAGGTACGGCGCATAGAGCGACTTCTGGAATAATAATCACGTAGAGCATTGCTGGGTTATTCTGCATTATAACCATGAATTTTAGACAATTGTCCAGAATTTTTAATAAATTGTTTATTGTTTCCAAATTATGATTGTTGTTACAAGGGAAAAGTGAAGAAACAAACACGGGACTGTGTGCATAGTAAAATGATATGAGCAAGGGGAAGGAAAAAAGCCGTTTTTCCACATTTTCACAACCCATTGGTATTTACATGAGTTTAAGATGCTGTTTACAACTCCCATTGTTGAGTTTGAAGAATCACTTTAGTAATTATGATGTAAGGGAATATCATTGAAGGATGGATGTGTGATTGAGAGGAGACCGCGATAATTTCCTTGGGATCAATTCTAATTTAAAAGTCAGGGAAGAGAGGATGTATTTACAATCCGAAACTGACATGATTATTGATGAACGGTCGAGATGGAACAGGATAATTTAACCATGACAAGCATTACAAACTTTTTGGATGAGTACATTTAAAAAAAAATGGTATCTGTATAGGTCCAATTAGACTTGCAAAGATTGAATAGTACTTGAGACACTAAAATCCAGTTGTTCCTCAAAAATGTAGCATGGGGACTTAAACACGCGACTTATTCATTCCACCGCCTTTGGAATGCAAAGTGAGTTTTTATATGTGGAGTATCTACCGTATGTGTATATTGAAGAGTAAACTAGAATATTTGAATTCTTGTTTGATAGCTCCTATACAAGGATGTTAATTATTGCAACTATGGAGAAACGAGCGATTCAAGCTGTTTCCTTTCATATGATAAAATATATAGTTTGTTTTCATTTTGAAATCCGTCTCTCTTATTCTCATTATTCCATTGGCATTTTTCATAGTGATAATGAAGTTAGTTAGACAATTTTCATGGGAAAGATGAAATAGAATTTTTAATATGTTTAGCTCTTGTCATTTGTACCCATTTACATTTCATGAAGATATTTAGGACTTTTCATTCACAATCAACTTTTACTTTGCAAAAGCCGGTTTTGCAAAAGTGCTCCATGTTAATTTGTTTTATTACTGTGACGATTTTGCAGTGTAGTAAAAATGGAAGAATCTCTTTAGGTTTAAGTGTTTGTAATATAGGCCATGAATTAACTTATTGGCTTCCTTTTATCTCTATTCCACTTTTCTATATCTAATATCTACCCCTTGATGAATAAATATACGAACGAGCCTTTCAAGATTCCTTATGCATATTTACATTGTTCGCTATATTATTGCTGCACCTGAGTTCTTAGAATAATTGATAGCGACATTTTTGTATGTGATCAGCTTTATTTCTATATGTATGTGATAGTGACAGCGATAGCTAATATAGCTATGTATGTATATAATAGCCTAAGGCAAGCACTTATTTTTTCAACTCTTTAGACTTGAGAGCATGAGTTGAATTTCTGTGTTTGGAGTAGATATTTTTCTGGTGTGTTATTTATACTTGTGTATTTACACGTCAATGTACTCCGCCAATGACAAGAACAAGAGGCATATTCCAAGAATTTAAATTTAAGGATTTAGCTATATGTGTCCTCTATAGAGACAAAATCCAGACGAAACTTAATGCATTTTCTTGTTAGTAATTTGTAAATACGTGCTTGTGCTTACATATTAAATACCTCCGTCTGGCTGTACAGCTTGTATCCTGCTGGATTTGTACACAGCGCACTGTCGACCAAAATTGCATTCTAATGCAATAATTATATACAAGGGATATGCATTATGCATAGTATAGTTGATTGATAGAATGATAATTCACTTTCAATTTTCTCTCACGACTCTCCAGAGAGTGAGATGATAAAAGATGAGCTAAAGAAAAAAAAGTCGGGAATTCGCAGATTATTTTTTACCAAGACAGGCTTGTGATATAAGTCACTTTTTTCAAATCCCGTCTCCACCAATGCATAATTTAATATAGCATTATATCCGCGTACATTATTGGAAATTTTATCGCATGATCAGTTCCAACCATGAAGTAATAAATTCCAACGGTACACAGCAGGAAGGAAGGACGCTGCAAGCCATAAATGAAATTATACTTACACTGGTCAAGGAACATAAGAAAAGGAGATAATTAATAGACCTGAAGACCTCAAGGGAAATTGATAGTTTCCTCAATGCACATGTCCGTGCAGCACTTAGATTTTAATTTGCATTAAAGTACTTATTGTTTAGTAGTATATCTATATGTGTACTTACATGGTGAGGAAATTATCTACTAAGAAGCTTTATTCAAACCTCCATGATCTTCTTTGATGATACCTAAAGGAAGAGATTACTACAAGCAGGGATTTGATTGTCACTAGAAGTAGA
Organism: Spatulosminthurus flaviceps; assembly: GCA_034693705.1. Taxonomy (NCBI): domain Eukaryota; kingdom Metazoa; phylum Arthropoda; class Collembola; order Symphypleona; family Sminthuridae; genus Spatulosminthurus; species Spatulosminthurus flaviceps. The sequence continues at coordinate 116,400 of JAQFXU010000014.1, read as the reverse complement.
AGAAGTTGTAAACTTCAAAGGATATCCGTAGATACTAGTATTTGATTTTAGCTCTAGACTGACAGGTCCAATTTATGTAGCTCTGTATACTTCCAGTAGTCTACACTATACTTTACATGTTGAAAATCCTAGGATTTTTCTCAATACATAGGCTTAAGTCAAAGTACAGTTATTAGCTTGGTTGAACTATCAGATGAGAGGAAATGTATCTCGTATTAATCCTAGTGAGTCAAAATGCCAGTCCCTTGAGTGCAGATACTGTTCTGCATTATAAAATGCTGAGTATTGATTAAGTAATAGTACATGTATGCTTATTGTACATGGAATAATGACTTGAATGATGGCTTGATGACTTTTATTGGCTCTACCTATCTATCACACTACTGTTTGGAATGAGGAGTATGAAAAAAAATACTTGGAACAACTTAATACATTTGAGGGTGAATTCCACTACAACTTCCCAGGAGACACCAAAACAGTGTTGAGATTTTAAAAGAAGTTAACAGCCAAAAAAGACAAGAGGAAAACCTGCGTAACCACCGCTACACCATGTGTTACGTACAAATCTACAAAAATAAAAAAAATAGATTGCTGGGAAAATTAAAGTTTTGACCTATTCAGTAAATTTGTACAATGTTTGAGAAGAGATTCATGCTTCAATATTTACGATACAAAGTCTGCTGAAATTTGTATATATATTACTTAATTGTACTTACACATGAGAATCTCTTGGTAACATAGGGAATTCACTCCCCGGCTACAACTTAATGAATAGGGTTAATATGTGTGTAGTCTGAAGAACAAGGAATGTAATAACCGGCACCAGAACAAGTTGAGTTCATAAAATTGTTCAAAATGCCCTGTGATAATTGTAGTGAGAGACTATAACGTTTCAGTTGAATTTAGTGAGAAAAAGTGTTGTTTCCACCGCAAGTGCGACTCCCAGCTAGAGTATGGGATACACAGTCAAAAAGAAAATGATGGTAATCATAATTTTTTTAGCTCCATTTCTACTAAGACAAACTACATGCACCTAACACTACTGTTGCAGGATCAAAAGCCTTGGTTATTTGCTCGTCATTTGTCTTTCAATGTAGGGATTTTTGGTGGCAATGGCTTGAAATGCAATTTAAGTACATACAATAGATATATGAGTGGTTAAAATAAATATCAAGTGCTACTACATATACATATATATAGAGATACGATAGGCAATTGACAATAATCTTCAGCTCTCATACACTCAAGTCTATTAGCTTTGTATTTATGAACTCCTTTCTGTATAATTTATGGTGGGTCGTAAATATTTCCATTCCTTCTTGGTACTTGTTCAGGTCTGTAGTCAACGTCATAAACATTCCAATTACGAGCTTTCTAATGTTCCAATAGACGATAAATACCCTTTGGGAAAAAAGGCTCCTAGAAGAATCACTATTCTCTAATTTGGTAGTTACTTTTGTAAATTCTTGTAAACTTACTGTGACTCCATAAATTCTGATAATTCAATATTCAAGTTCAACAGAAAATCATTTCACTCAAAGATTAAAACACTTCAAGGGTAATCGGTGCTGAGTGAGTATTGGCATAAATACTAGTACAACACTACTATTCCCGCTTACTTATATTGCACTTCCCAATAGTAACAGCACATACACACACAAAAAACCAATACTTTTGTGTGGTAATCCATGTGAATGAGAATCTGTTGGAGTTAATCAGGATTTTTACAGTGGTCCTCGTACACATCGTTATGCTTGAGCTTGAGGAACACACTACTCAAATTCTCAGAGAGTTAAGAATGATTCCAATGCAATGCTGTACATTCCTTCATTACGAACAAAATATTATTACGGCATTTTTACACTGAACTACTATAGTACACTATATAACTTGGAAGAAAAAAGCAGACCAAGAGGTTACGAATAAATTTTTATGAGGAACATTTTCAAAACTTTATAACTTCATATGTTTGTTCTGACGTATAAATCCTATTTTTTACATGATTATTCCTTATACAATTTATATATGAATACATACGTATGTATAGGATCACCTATAAACCTATATGATTGTAGTAATTATTTTATGCGATGAAGCTGAAAAATTGTAAATTGTAGGATATTCAACGTAGATAAAAAATGTAAATGAGTGATTATCAAAAGAGCCAGATTTTTTTTTCACTAGCTGTTATTTTCCCCCTGAGATATCCCGAGCAATAGGTTGTTAGTAAAAGAATTTATTATTTACTAATACTTGCTATTCTAGTCATCAATGTCATTTGGTTGGAGGTTTTCTCTTGTAGTAGGTGGGCATAGCGGATCAAATTAAATGGAAAAAAGTTCACGTTTCACATTCTGACAAGAAAAATGAATTATCGTTTCAGGTTTCGAGATTTGTCTTCTTGCCTCACAAAACCTGTAGACTTACAAGCTGTAGTAGAGTAAATAGTACTTAATACTATAGGTAGGGATCAAAACCAATAATTCTCCACGTTCTCTCAAGGTGTATTGGATAGTGTGCCCTATGAATGGAAAGAAAGCATGAGTCTTTTAACAACCGATCGAGTATACATTACACTATACATGCACTCCTCTGTGCTAAATTCTTATCTAAATACAATTTACTCAGCAACTACTCTCATCCCTGTGAGATAACTACTTGACAAGAATTTGAATATTTGCAGTAGTAAAAAGGTAAGTATTCTCCTAAGTATACATACGCTCTCATCCCTTTTTCTAGCTTCAAGGGAAAGATAGAGAAAAAAAGCAACTAACTAAAGAACATAATTATACATTTTCAACTTACACTCCATCATAAGTTCTTGAAAGGATGGAGAAAAAACAACTGAGAGTTAAAAGAAGGAAAGGATTACCCAAATCTGAATATAGTTTCATTACTGTTTGTTTTATTTTTTACACATATTTGTATTTGATAAAAAAACATCTCAACTTCACTTCCACATGACCATATATTGCTCTAACCCCGCAGTTACACACGTCTTGGTTTTTATTACTGCCAAACCAATTTCAAATTGAAGTTAGTTCTCTCCTTGCCTCAGAGGCTGCTCCCTGTCCAATAATTCTTAATCAGACGAGCTGAAGCGCTCTTGTGAATGCACATTAAATCCACAATACCATAAGTGCATGTATTATGGGCTATTCCATGGGACTATAAATACTACGTGGTGGCTGTGCGTGTATGGTGGGGTAAAAAATGAATTCATATTGATGACCCATTCCGTATTCATCTATAAAGAACTTATGATTTCCAAGTAAATTATCATGAACCCAGCAGTGGTCAACTTGATGGTGGTATACTTAAAAGAGGAACGATCACAAGATGAAATGCATAATTCTGTTTTTTCCTTTCAGTTCTCAATCCTTTTTGCTGGATGTATTACATTGAGTATGCATATTACATCATAGGAAAGAGATAGAGAGTATAGACGAGAGAGAGAGAGAGAGAGAGAGAGAGCTGGCGAGATAAAATGTGTGAATGCAAAAACTCGCAAGGATCAAAGAAATTGTGTGTATGACATGAGAGAAAACGTTCATTGAGTAGGAGTGCATGAGGTTACAGTGTATTAATAGCGCATGTAACATTTCTATGCCCTCAAATCTTTCCCTTAATTCCATGGGACAAAAACAATAATAGAGGCAGCAACCCTATGTATCAATTTAATTTGCTGGTGGCAATAACTGTGTGTATATTTCAGCCACCTTCAACTCATTTCAAGTAATGGGAGTCATCACATATTATTTTGTATTCATTTGAGAAGTACTGTGTTTCTGTAGGTCCAAGATATTTTGTTATTTCACTCCACGCTTTGTACAGTAATCTAAAGAAAGAGGACGGGGTGAGGGGGGAAATTTAGTATTAAAATATTCGGTGGTTGTAAACTCCTAATAACTTTTGCAGAGGCGTCTCATATACAGAGAAGGGCTCATCAAATGAGAATATGCATATTGAGTAGAATTTTTTGAGCAGGTACATTTTTACAAGGATTATTTTTTTTCTAGGAGTGAATGTTGCAAGTTGTTGTTGTTGTTATTATAATTCAGCAAAGGAGAATCAATGGGGTCTGACTCTCTTCTATCTCTCTCCAATGTTACCTCAGAGGGTGCATAAGGATAAATTACTGGGTAATAGGTATACGAGTGCTAGAGCCGGAGCAGGAGCACATGCATTCACACATGAGGATATTGTACAGTACCATTAGACGTTAAGTTGATTTGGAGGCAAACAAGGTATTTCTCTTTATTTCTTATATACACTCCTCTCTTTTTATCAACGGGATGTACTACAAGTGAAAAGGGCTGAAGGGTTGGGTAATTTAACTCGTTCAACATATACACTGCCGTCAAAATGCTTGAAGAGCAACTACATTTGAGTGTATGAGCCCAGTATAAACCTCGCTTCTGGAGGGGTAGCATTATTTTTGATAATGATTCTTTTTATATATATTTTCTTCTCTCCAACCCATTAGAAAATACATTCTCTCGAATGAACGTGAAGAATTCCCAAGAATAAAAAGGATATCGTGTGGAATGGTTGGAATCACCAAGTGGTTGTTGTTGTGTTACTATGTACTCACCTTACAACTATAACATGTACATCCCATGTGTCAATGTCTATAGTGTAAAGTTAAGGCCAGTTAACTTACCTGGAGCTAAATTTTACAACTTGTAAAATCATATTTGAAATATGTGAAAAAGTTGATGGCATGGCATTTGACAGTTTTTCTATATCCTTGACTTTTCAACAATGCCTTGATTGTTCCAGCTACATGTATAACATTAATTTTGTGTCTTTTTGTCCGTGCCGAGAAGATGTGTGATTTTTTCGCACTTTTCAACCTTGGAATAGTTGTGCAAATCAAATCTATAGAGTGACATACTAATTTATGTATCGTTCCAGATACACCAGTAATTTACGATACAAGTTCTCTCACACTCTGAACAAGACTCATGTGCATGTGCTAATTAAATTTACTGTTTTCCCCAGCATATGTAATAGCCATCCTTCTAAACTATCCGGTTGCTCATGTTTCATTGAGCATGTGCTTGGAGAGTAACGACTCTGATAAGTTTCTTCCATAACATGGACATTCCGCGATGAGAGTGTGAAAAATGAACGGAGCGAACCATGAACTAAATTTCATGTGAATAAGAAAAGAGCAACTGCAAAACATTTTTTTGTCTCATTTTTTAATGACATAATCTACACCATATTAATTCCATTCCAACTTTTCCAATAGGCTCTACCCTCAAAGGCTATACTTTGTATAAGTGGCTTACTTAAAAATTATTATTTGTCAAAGACAAAATAAATAATAATTATGGATGAATAATATCCTTAGGGAGTTAAGCATTTGGAACATATTGCAACTTTGCAAAGGAACTCTGATAAAAGTCATAAAAGCTGAAGATAAAGTCTTGTCTTGTCCTTCCCATACATACAAACTGACCTATAATGTGAAGCGAAAAAAACACGGATTTACAGCAAAAACTATTTTATGGCTACTGAGTCAAATCATCTGTGTATTATTAGCAATTTTGATTATAAACGAGGAACCGAGCAAGTGGTAACATTTTGTAATGGGATCAAGTGCAAACATTTGAAAAGATTTACTTAAAGCTGTGCATTGTGAACATGTTCATATAGTGAATGATCAAAGAGAGAAGGAGACAGGGAACCCCAAGGCTGTTGGCTGTATGCACATGCATATATGCCACAAAACTTAAACCGCATCAATTGTATTGCTCATGAGGTTTTTCAAAGTCAGTCGTCAGGAGGTTTGAGTACGAGGAGGAGGCAGAGAAAAAAACTCTTGAAAAAGTGATGAAGTCACATTATGTATATACGGACAATGGAATGGCATTTAATTTATTTTCTTGGACTTAGCCAAAGCCAAAAGACATAAAGTTTGGGTGATGAATTCTTTTTACACTGGTTTCCGTGTCGTAACTCTAGCCTTGTTGAAAGTGGACGTTCTTACAATTAAAAATTACTTGTGGGTTTTGTATCATCAAAAGATCCTTTAATTCTGTTTGCCTTTGAGAATCTTGTTTGAATCGGTTTTTCTTACTTCATAAATAATTTCTTGTGGTAGTAAAATTTTTCAACGATAATAATTTTCCAGCTCGTTATCTTTTTGATTTTTTTCTCTTCCCTACATAAGGGATTGAATCTTTATGTGTGGGATGAGTTCATGAGAGACTTTACTGGATGATGATGTTGAAGTTGTAGAGCAGAAAATCTGTTGTCTCTGTGAATTATTTTATCAATGGTTGGAATATGGTGAATGTCTATATGTGACAGCAGTTGAGTTTCAATAATCCGGTGCATATACATTTGCAGTGTAATAGAGAAGTAAGGGAATGTATTTATAAATATGCACTGCACTGACAACATTGTCTAATGCTTGTGATATGATTTACTGATAAACATGAGAACTGTGTCAGCTCATTTGGATGCAGCATGTTAAATCTGTTCTTGCATGGAGCGAAACAACATGTGTGTGCTGCATAGGTCACTGTCACGTTCAAACCCTCATGGAGATTTACTTGCAATAATCTTGTCCCTATTAAGTTGAACGTTCTGAGAGACGTGTATGCATTCGTCCAGGACATTATATAGTGCAAATACAAAGAATAATAATTTTAAAAAAAGTTATATGATTATTTTTTTAAATAATCCTTCTATTAAAAATTTTATTAGCATTGTAGTGCGGTTGCCATTAAGTTAATTTCAAGTCAATGTTGACATTACATTTCAACCAATACAAAACAAGTCTTTCCACATGTACAAATATTGTTGGATTCAGTATAGTTGTAGTGTTAAAGTGAGTGAGTAGTCTCGTATACTTTGCCACATTTCAACTCAGTTTGGATTCTTTCCTCGTGATATACTCCAAACAATACAATGGGCTTTCAACCATTCGGAAAACTCAAAGGGCTATTTAAAAAATCCAAATCCACGTTGTCGTTAACTGGTGAGTGATTCAATCAATTTAAGGTCATTCATATTTAATAACTACACAAATATACGTATTATAGCCTTTTCTGCATTTAATAAGCTTCCATATAAACGTGCTTTTCCCTAAAGTGATTACGCTCCTTTCGCACCGCTTCAATCTCACACTTGTTCCCATCCTTGTAATAAATATTATTAAAATGGAAATTGGTGATGGCAATTAGGTTTGGATTATGATATCAAGGCATCAAAAGGTGTCATAAAATACGTGTGGAAAATTCAAGTCTACGGTACATGTGTAATGTGTAATTCAAAATGAGAAGAAGTTTAAATGCAGCATAATTTCCCCAGATCTCTCAAATAATTTACACCATCAAATTCACACCAGAATTTGAGGACCACACAAGCTCATAGTAGAGGATTTTGATATAATCTTTAGTAAACGGGTCCATCATTTTGGGTTGGGTAGAGGAGAGTGAAGATGAAGAGCAGGTTCATGATTCTATTACCATGCAAATATGTTCCATTTTACGATTCATGATAAAACTATATAGGATTTGATGTACTATAAGAGATAGATTGATTGTGTGGTAGGGAAATTAGGGGAAAAAAGTGAGAACCAGACCTAACCGTCAAGATTGAGAACAACGGAGAAGGCAATGAATGTATAACAACGTTTTATTCCCAACCCCGAAATTACACACTCCGCTCTTTTTCAAGCTGAGTAAAAGCTTAACAAACGATACAAGAAGATGCTCATTTCAAATACTTAGTGAGAGTTTAGGGTTGACTGAGGGGTTCACCATACAGAACCACAGCAATTTACCATCTGGTGCCCGTGCATTTGACACACATGTTCAACTTGTATCTTTTAACTTTTTCATCACAAACATGAACATATATCTGTTGACTCATTTTTATCTTAATGTGGAACTTCCTCTTTCTCCATGATTTAAATTACTTTTTATTTTTAATACCTCACGCTGTCCCTTCTCTCTCCCCCCTTTCCACTCATCATATTATCTCTCATAATTAATCCATTAATTCATTTACTTTCATCCACTTCCATCAACCGCTAATGATTGAAATGTCTTTCCACAACTCACTCTCTTTCTCTCATAAAATCCTCCTTTACAACAAGTCCGAAAGGGGTGCAAAAGGACTAAACATCATAAACAAAAAGCCACATAAAGTTAGAGTCTGCCGTAAATAAAGGTGTCATTATCTCAAGTATAAGGTGTCTAGATTTGATGATTCCATACAAGATAACTGTACGAAGTTGAAGAGCATATGAAAAAAGTGAAAAGCCAACTAATTGTTTTCCTACGGCGATAAGTTTGTGTACAAAATCAAAGCCGCCGCTGTCTCAACGTGTTACGGGATAAATTGCTACTGAACCTTACGTTACAACTTTGATCTTCACTTGAATTGGTCAAAGGGAGTTTGATTGTAAGTGCGGGTTTGTCTACAACACTGTATGGTCAAGGTAGCCCCAAAAACTCCTGTATTAAAATCTACTTGAGAAAAAAAACGAATGGGAGAAGAGAGGCATCGGCTTGAGAAATGCATGAACGCTTAAGTTTTTCAACGTGAACAGGGCCATTAATTTCACAATAAATGCGTAAGTACCGTGGGACTCATGTGCACATACGTGGATGATGGTTGAGCCCTTTTTTTAACTGCAGTCTGTGTATAGATATATATTTGGTAAATACATTGGGAGGGTGTAGCCAGGACCTCCTTATTCCTTACAGTCTTAAGGTTGAAATGGCTCCGGAGCTATAATGCGTGTATCAAGAAACCGTTAGTCATACAAACATACGTTAGAGGAGTTTGAGTCATAAAAAGATGATGAACTCCTTGAGAGGAAAAAATACATTTCCACTGTATGTAATTTGCCCTGATATTCCGTGATGAAAGGATCCTATGCAAGTAGTAGGTTTTGAAAGATTTTTCATTTTGGAGACATCATCTATCTACAAGTAGAGTTTTCAGATGGAGATAATAAATGGGTAGTCTGGAATTCCGTTCGCTGACAATGAGAGAGAGAGAGAGATGAAGTTTCTTATGTTTGAAGTTCTGGTTCATGGAGGAGGAAACTGTAAGATGTAAAAAAGGAGCACCTTGTTTTCTTTGTTTTTACTCCTGATTGTTCATCTTCTTGCATGCATCATCCATACGGACTTGAGCATTTTGAATACATTGAGGCCCTTGAAAACAAAAATATCTTTTACTGCCATTATATAGTTACATGATATGTGTACTTTGACTATACGCGAAGCATTATAAGTCTGCGGACCTCATAGTCTCTGGTAATGAATGCTTTGGTCGTGAATATGGATCGTGTGTAAAAATTATTAAAGGATTTAAAATTCTACCGGGGCGGGTTTTTCCTTGGGATAACATTTAATTGGAGTCCCTTGTCTATGGAGTTATCTCCAACTTGAAAAAAAATTCAGGGTGAATTTCATGATTGAATACATGAGAGAAGAGTTTCTTACTTGCACCTGTACAATATTTATAAGTGTGGCTTCTGGAACAGAGTGGCATCCTCAAGCTGTCTGGGACTTTGGTGATGCATTTGGAGCCACATGTGATGGTATGAAAGAAATAAGAGTGTCGAGTGTCGAAGGGGTTGCTCCAGGATTTTTACAAGCACACACACACACACACATTTCATGCTTTTTATGTCCGTCATTATGTATACATACAAACTGAGATGCACGCTTGAGGATGAAAGTTGCACGTTCCATGGTATTGTTATGAAATCTTTGACAACCGATTGCCGCAAAAGAAATGTGAGAGCTGTGAAACTAACTTAAGTAGACTGGTGGGAAATGAGTTTGAAAAACTTGGGTCTAAAGGTTGTGGATAAACATGTTCTTAAGTTTAATGAGAATTCTATGCATTAAATGCGGATACTTTTGGTAAATAGTTTAAGGGAAACTTTACTTTAACAGGAGTTACTTTATGGTCTAGTTAATTAATTGTGTTAGGAAAATGAAACGATGCTTGAGTTGTTTGATGATGGTTTTTCAGAAAAAGATGTAGGATTCTCCTACAGCGGACCAGTTTCACACGAGTCATGTTCAGAGTGCAACGAGGTGTATAATATGGGGAAGAAGCGAAAACTCATTGATGTTTGCGGTCATCACAGGTGTTTTACGTGCATCACACAGAATGAAAACTGTCGATTATGTAGTCTACAGGATCCTGTTGCCCCGGCAAAAAAATCTTTGCCGTTCCGTCAGAAATTTTTCTCCGAACTAACGAGGTCTCCTGTTCCTATCCAGCGCTCTATAGGAAGGGCAAGCGGACATTACTGTGTAAATATGAATGTTTTTTTCTATTAATATTTACTTTAATTGACTGCACATGAAAATCTACCTCCCTCATAGGGGCACATGGCTACAATGATATGGTTTCAACGGAAACATCTGTGATTTTTTAATATAGACAAAGAGTGTAACCCCAGCCGTGGTATCTTCAATATACGGAACACCACGTCTTTCCGGTATTCACCGGAACAGGGTCCCGCCTAATTTTCAGGACGGGGAATTCTGTTTTACACCAAAAAGTTCATTGGGTAGACGATCCGTTTTAACTACCATTAGTCGTATTCAGGAGAATGAAATATACAATTCACATTTATCAGGTAAATCATTATGGTCCTTAAATAACTTGAAGTAAATAACTTTGTTTTAATACGTAGCAGGTAAAAATAATTCTGTGAAAAGCTTTGTTGAGTGATTCAAAGTTTGCATTAAAATAGAGTGACGTAATAATTTTATTATAGAAAATGATGAGGGATTTGAAGAAGCTCGGAAATTTAAGACACTTGGAAGTGCTGGTGCGTATTTTGGCTTGGATCGTTTTGTAAATAAAAGAGCAGGCCAAGGTAAAAGTCCGAGCAGAATGGGTCGAAGTTCACAGTTCCATACATCTTGCTCGTCTCTCGCATCATCCACGGGAAGTGTCACTCCGAGTGACAACACCAACACTTTCCTATCAACATCAAGAAGTCAGTATTATAGAACCTGTTACTATTTCCTCAAAACATTAATACTGATCAATTATGGTGGTATAGTGCTAAGACATATTAAAATTGTTAAAAAATTTTTTAGCTTCCTATGACTCAGGCTCCCTCACTCATCATAAAATCAACGGAATCTCGGTTACACCAAGCTCAGGGTCTGCCTTGGCCACGAAGAGCCCTATCATTGACATACGTCAACATGTGCAAGTACATACTCCGAGACTCTCAAGTAAGAGGATAGGAATAGTAAATTCCTCGCTATTATTTACAAACTTCACACCCTCAATTTCATGTATCTATAAATTGTGCAGAATAATAGAGTTACTATAATTTTGCATGCCTATCACACATACACAAATGTACTTTTCTGAATTGGCGTCAGTCGGCTAGATAATTACAGGTTGAAATAATTAATGAGCTTTTATTACTTGTTGTGAGACTATTAGATGGGAGCGTACAGAATATTTGCCTTCAGCATTATTTATGCATAATAAATAAATTAGTTTGTTTATTTAAAAACGTTTTAGGTATGGTGATAATTTTAAAACTGAGTGAGCTATTGCAGGAAGGATTTAGAATTGCTCGCGCAGCACCGATACCTTTAGAAGTCAAAGTGAAAAAGTAATACTAAAAAATAAATGTTACAGTTCGTTACCCATCATGCATCCGGCAAGAGCAACTTCCACTCCGACCCTTATTTTTTGAAGTGCCAACACAGGAAGAAGATACTATATTTATTGGAAGACAGTGGTTATTTCATGAGATGGAGCTCCTATTTTCCAGTGAGATGAATTCCAACAGAGGAATCATTCTGGGTGGGAAGTCAGGAACGGGTAAAACTAGTGTTGTGCTCCAGCTTGTGGACCATAGTTGCTTCGGAAGACGCCGAAATATGGATCTTGACTTACGTTATGTCTCTGGAAGGATGTCTTGTGAAGATGATTTGTCACTTTCTTACACCGAGTCCATCCGTTCCCTAGCTTCACATGTTGTAGCATATCAGTTCTGTCAAGTACGTCAGACAAAGTGCCAAAATAATTTTTTTCCTTTCATGTTATTTATGTTGGTTGGTGTGAAAATTGAGGGAAACCAGTAGTTGTGGATGTTTATAATTTTAGGTGGAGAACAACGTGTCATGTTTGGTTCCCGAATTTTTGCACTCAATTGCAGCCCAACTTTGTCAAGCACCTCAACTAGCCGCGTATAGGGAGTATTTATTTGAGATGCCAAGCTGTCAGGCATGTGGATTTTCAAGTTTTTTTTCTTCTTTTACTTCTTTCCAATTAATTGTTCGGCTTCATCAAATCTTTACAACTAATGACTGTCACAAGTAATTTTTCTATGGATTTAAAAAAAATGCTAACATACATTTATGTCCATTTAATCTTCACAGAAATACCTGTCAAAAGTTGAATGCATACGGAACCCAACGGAGGCACTCATGAAAGGGATTCTGGAGCCGCTCAATTATTTATATAAACTCAATAAGATTGCTAATGACTATTACGTGGTTGTCATTGATGCGGTTTGCGAAGCCGAATTCCATCGTTCCGACTCCGGCGACACCATTGCCTCTTTCTTATCCAAAAACATTCTCAAATTTCCCTTCTGGCTCAAAGTTATCATCACCATACGTTCTCAGCATCTTTCTATCGTCTCCTTAATTCCTTTCTATCGAATCAAGTATGTCCAATTTAATTAGTTAATGTACTCAAGTACAGGGCATTCTTCAAAACTAATTATTGTCATGCTCAAATAAATGAATGTTGAGCTACTTCATTTCCAATATCCTTAATCCATGAGTAATTGTCCTACTTACATTGTTAGGTTGGAAGACAACCAAGATGCTGTCACCCAAGATATGTTCGACTATATCACTCATAGACTGAAAAAGTATTCCTTGAGGAAAAATACTCCCGGCGGATCCAAAAATGATTCAAATCAGTTTGCAATGGTCAAACGCTTGATTAAGCTCTCCGCCGGAAATTATCTCTACGCTAAACTTACACTGGACTTGATCGAAAATGATTATATTCCTTTGAAAGGTCCGGATTTCAAGGTAACATTTATTTACTCACGTCCCTCACAAATTAAACCTGAATACTATTTTTAGCCATAAATGAGCTACGTGTACGCCTGAGGGCTCTTATACATTCATAAGTGTCTATCCATATTTAAATGTACGTGTGCACTCCTAACAATCACCTGCCGATCGAAAATCAATGAATGTAAATCTGTATTGTAATCACATTAATTTGCAATCATTATGATCCACTATTGCATTCAAACATATAATTTGTATGTGTTTTGTATTGATTTTCAGGAGCTTCCCAAGTCCCTTTCTGACTCGTTCTTAAAATTCTGCAGCTATAATTTTCCTACTGATGAATCCTTTGCCAAAGTAGCTCCAATGCTATCAGTCTGTCTTGCAGCTTTGAACCCATTAACTCTTCTCGAGATATATCATTCTGTTAATTGTCTCAACTCGTCCGAGAGAATGACATGGGAATCTTTCGTTAGTACTTTTCAGGTGCGTTCCTTTACATTCTAATAATGTATATTCACAATAATACAAATAAAATATTACTGGCAGGCATGGAGAAGCCAACCTGTCCACACTCAACTATTTTCCACGACTCATAATGCTTCAATGAGAATCCGCAGAAAGTGTAAATATTTGCAAATAAATACCTCTCTTTATTTTAGCTGGGCACCATGTCCTGGTTTAATGTACACAGAGTTGAGAGAGCAAATACATTAGAGAGAATAAAAGTACATGCCCGGAAACTGTAGTCTATCAAAATCTACGTTGACATGTAGCGTATATAGACTGACAGTATAATGAATGAAACACATTTTTTGTATTTTATTCTTTGGATCCATATAGTTTTGTGCACGAGTCCTTCCAAAGCGTTCCGACGGAACATACATGCTCTTCCATCCAAGTTTCCGAGATTGGTTACTCAAGCAAGAGGAAAATGAGAATAAAAGATTTTTTTGCGACTTGAGGTAAAAAAAATCCCTATCCAATACTAACAATACAGTTTCCTAACCCTTGATCTTTGATGGGATGAAGTTGTTGTTTGGCTCCTGTTCACCCGGCTGCTAATTAAAAATTCTCTGCCTTCCTAATACGTACATGAATGTGCATTCCATTTACATGCTCAGTCATTGTAGCTATTCTGTAGTTTAAGCGTCTACTTACGTCAATAGTAACGTACTAGTTTTTGCTTTATAGTACTCGTTAATGGGGAAATGATTGTAAGTTGGAGATTTCCAAGAATTGGAGTAAATTGTAAAATCCTAATTGGGCCAAAACTTGACTTGGCTTGGTGTTCAAAGAGAATTGTGGCTTTACCCTGGTTTTCTAGGTTACCCTTTTTAGCTGGTTTTTGTTTCCAGGGGATCCCTTAGTTTTTACTGAGATCTTATGAATAAGATATGTTTAAATTACTATTCTAGAATCGGGCATGCCGCAATTGCATTCAGGTTCTCAAGAATAGAAGCTCCCTTGAACGAAGCAAAAACTTTGGAGCTGGGGCATCATATTCTGAAAGCGCATATTTACAAGAATATGCCTTCATCCAAGATTATGGCCCCACCACGCGACTTGCAAGCTCTGTGGTTAGCAAACTGTAGTCAAGATTTATCCCGGACACTTGCATCACTAGCTAATATATACTACCCGAACATCAAGGTAAGTCTATATGATGAAATATTCACACATCTCCTCTCTCCAATCCCACTCATCCTTTGTTCCTTCTCAAAGCCTTGTGCTTGAATGTACATATGAGCACAAGGGAAACAGCTACTTAATAACATGGAATTAACCTTAGAAGAGTTTGTTATTATGTCTATGGGGACAAAATCCCGTCATTTTTGCATCATTGAACACGTTGGCCTTTGTATACTTTACAGTATACAAAACTCATAGGGTTTATACACTCCTTTTCATCATGCAATTCATTTGAATGAGCATCAGATCACTCCGTATTTCATCACCCACTTGAACAAACTCCCCCAAATAATGTTCTATCCTCCCACTCCTCAGCTCGTATATTTCTCCACTCATTCAGTTTTTAGTATAATACGATTCCTTACACAAATCTTCTATTTTAGTAGGGCAGATGGCGTCCCTGCGCCGGTTCCCACTCCCCAACTATTCCCTACGTAAGCTCCGAAAACTTCCCGGAAAAATGATACGTTACAGATTTAAAATCATACTTTAAAACCCGTGTAATTACTTGATTTTTTTTAAATTTTGAATCTCTAATTTGCAAGGGGGGGGGGGAAATCAGATTGATAATAATAGTTGGTAGTGGATAACAAAATATACATTTTTACATATCGAGCGTATAATTGATAAATTACATGGAAGTTAATTATAACCATTTGGGGTAAAAATATTTGTTGAACGAGCACTACCGAATATTTGAGCTAGAAAGTTGCAAGAGTTAAAAGATGAGGTTGGGGAAAGAAGGATGGAAAAAATCTGAGCATATATTGTAAGCCATTATTATTGTCGACTTATTTTTTCTTCCGAGACGAATAAAGTAAACATGACCATGCAGCCCCAATTTCCTCTGACATCTTCTACCCCATTAATTATTCTTTTCAAAGACAGTAACAACTTTGACTATCTGGGATCCATTAGGATGATACCAAATTAGGATTAACTTGGGGTTTTTCTTTAAAGAAAACAAGATTAGATTTTTTCACATTCTAGACTTTATTTGAGATCATTATCTTAATTTACTTTTGTCACAGTCAAGATTCTTGAAATAGAATCTTTCCCCGGAACTTAAACTGCTGCTTCATAAACTCAACTCTTCGTCTTCACTAGGCTCATCCTCAGCTTTCCTTTCCCAAGCTTTTGTTCGTCGGCAATTTCTTTGTGCCCTCTCTTTTTGCTATCATAGTATACAATTCCATAGCTGATCATAAATATCTTCATGGACGTTTTACGTAAAGGGTTGTATGGCCATGTTGGAAAGCATAACTTTTATCAACCCATGGGTAATATTATTTTTCAATGAAACTGCATTTTATGTACGACAGAAAGGGTAGTAGAAATTAGCAATACGCCTACGTCCATTGAGAGCTTTCACTAGGAATTTTCCCTTGTCGTCATGCTATGCTGACAAAGTACTTAAACCTACCAAGTTGTACATATGTACAAGTGCGCATGCATACGTAATGAATGCCAATAGAATATGTACTCCGTCTCTATCTCCCCCTCTCTCTCTCTTTCTCTCTCTGGAGACTATACAGCCTCACTCCAGGAAGTTGTTCCAGTAATTTGCATAAAAATTAAAACCTGATTTGTAGAGCAAAAATCCTTTCTTATTCAATATGGTTGCTAGAAGCATCATGCTACATTCAATTTGCTGTGGTCTCGTGGAAGGAATGTAAAAGTTTTCTCATGAAATTCGCGTTGCTACACACATTTCACGGGAGGGGGATGATACGGAGTTGTCGCAGAAAATACCATAGGGATCATAATATGTACATCCTACATGTTTCCGGCCCAAAGCTGGGACACAGATTTAGTAAAAGCTCATAAAAACGATTTCTCATAAAACATTTTGTATACTTAACTCCTGCTCATGTCAAACATTGAATAAGAAGCAAAAGGAAATGTGGCGTGGATTCCACGTTTAATTTGAATAGGGGAAGTAAAATTAAACAAGTTTTAAGGAATTGAGAGAAACGAAAAATTGAAGGATGATTTAAGTTGGCTTTAAGTTTTACTATATGGACATGCAATTGCAATAATGCAAGGAGTATAGGACTAGACGGAAGCCTTTGGACGAATCAATTCAATCAAGGAAATGGGAAAAGTACTAAACTGAACACAGCTTTTGGTAAAAGTATTGACCTACAGACTGACTGGGCTCAGTGGGCTCTGCTTTAGTACAATAATCCTTAGAGCCCGTAGATTCCCGATTTAATGTTATTACTTACGCTGCTCCTTTTCTGATCACTCAAAACCGAGATTCTGGTTCCAAGGCATTTTTCTGAGACACTAGCTTTTTTACTATTGAATTGCATTCATAGAAGAGATCGACATATCTATTCCAAAGTTTTTGATTCATATTTTTATAATGAGTCTGGGTGCATTTATTTGAAGACAACTATAAATAATTAGATTAACTAACAGGGCTGAGTGGAGCATTTATCCATAAATGGCTGTCAATTATCATGGATTTTGAAATAAAGAGCTATCTTGCTCCTTTAGGGACTCTGGATAGGTTGTTCGCGATAAAATCAATAGCTTGAGCATGTTATTTATGAAAAAATAATTTGATAGGGGAGTCTATCCTCTAGAGCTATACATTCACTGGAAGTTACTATACATTTTGAATGTATCCTAATGTAGGTTTCCAGATTGCTACTTTTGGCTGGAGCAAATCCGAATGAGCGGACGCAATGGAAAAATGCACCACTTCTTGCGGTTTGTGCTGGGGAAGGTTTAGTGGAGATGGTCTCGTTACTTTTGGAATTCGGAGCAAGTTTAAACGCAGTGGATGAGGAGGGAAACACTGCCCTTCACATAGCAGCGGAAAATGGTCAACTGGATATGGTCCGACTTCTAGTTCAACAAGGTGCTGTAATCTCACAAGTCAATCAGGACGAGGAATGTGCATTAGTCAAAGGAGCGATGTGTAATCGATTGGCAGTCGTATCTTTCTTACTGCAACAAAATTGGGACGTCAACCCACCCAGTACCCTTAGCCTTCCTGAAGCTTCCCAACACGCTCTGGTGGCTGCATCTGCATATGGACATATTGAGATAGTGGAACATATTATCCAAGAAATGAATCCTCCTGTGAATTGTCCGGATACACTGTATGGAGAAAATCCTTTATGTGCTTCCTGTGCCAATGGACGGGAGGAAGTGGTGGAACTTCTGCTTCAGCATGAGGCCAGTGTCAATGCAGTGAATATGAGAGACTGCCCTCCATTGATTTTGGCTGCTACAGGGGGGCACACATCCATCCTCAAAAGACTCTTGGACAAAGGGGCTCCAATTAATAGGACTGACTCAAACAACAGAACAGCCCTAATTGTGGCAGCTAAGGAGGGACATGCAGATGTCATTGACTTTTTGTTGAATCTCGGGGCAGATGTCAATCTCGCAGATAAGGACGGACTCACGGCTCTGGCTTGGGCCTCCTTACGGGGTCACACGACCGTGGTCCAGTCCCTGCTCAGTGCTGAAGCTGATGTGAATCATGCGGACGTCTCTGGACGGATCCCTCTTGACCTTGCTTCCTATTGCGGCAACGTGGAAATAACTCAGGTTTTTTAGTTACATTCCTATGTTTTGCAATGCGACCGCTTTTGTGCAATTCTTTCTCCCATCTTTTATGTACCTGCTGGACGTACCGGATCCTCGTTTGGTGGATGCATAAAATATTTGCTGCTTTTATAGTGTCCATTAGGATGGCGCAAATCCATAATATAATAATTCACGTAGAAAGAATAGGAAATTTAACGGGCGTATTCTCGAAATTCCCTGTATGTAGATACTGCTGGATAGAGGGGCATTGCTAGAACATGTGGATTTGCAAGGGGCGAGACCATTGGATAGAGCCGTTGGTTGTGGTCATCAGGAAGTAGTGCAGTTATTCCTAAAAAGAGGAGCTAAACTAGGCCCAGCGACATGGACAATGGCCACTGGGAAACCAAGAATAATGTAAGTACAAGCCGGAAAGGCGCCATCCTCCTTTTTTCGCTGCATGAAATATGGACAGGGGAAAGGGAACTTTCATATTTTATTTACTGATTTTGCCTCTGATCTCGCAATATCCATCTACAGTACTGTTACTATTTTTCGCCTTGTTTCTACTAGATTGGTTCTACTAAATAAACTGTTGGAGGACGGGAATGTTCTCTGCCGAAAAGGTCAGCTCAAAGATGCAGTTTACCGGTATCAGTACGCTTTACGGAAAATCCCTGTAAATGAATACGATGAGGATATGCAAGCCACGTTTGATGAAATAAAGATGACTTTTATGCTGCACCTGAGCCGTTGTAAAAGGAAGATGAATGTAAGGAGTGAAAGCTGTTCTAAAGTGAATATGATTTTATAAAGTATTAGTAGTGGTACGAGCAGGAGCTTTTAGAGATATTTAGATTTGAAGGGATTTTGTCGTCATACATGTGAAAAGCATCTAATGTTTTCCTCCCCTTTTGACCATATATTTTATTTAGGAGGAGCAAGAAGCTATATATCTGGCCTCTGAGGTGATCAAATTACAGCCCAACTCTTCCAAGGCTTACCATGTACGAGCCAAAGCTTACCAGGCAATAAAGTAAGAATTCTCACTCCTTTACTCCCTTGCAATACACTTTACTATAGAAAAAAGCATTTTTTTCTCTGGTACAAATCTCCTTTTACTCTTCAAGGCTTTAGCTACTCAGTAGAGCACTGTAGAGCAACATACATGTTGTTGACTGAACATATTCCCAGATACTATTGACGCTCTTACTCGTGTGGTGGTGTATGTTTCCTTGTGCAGTAATGGTAGATATAGGGTACTTGAATAGTTGATACTTTAGTCGATAAACTACCGCTGGAAAAAGTTTTCCTTTTAAAAAGCAAATAAATAAATGAAAGTGAGTGACGCTCAATGATATAATTAATTTAGAGAGATCACAGAAGCATTGAATGATGTGAATCGGGCCCTGGAGTTGGTGGGTCACAACACGGAGTTGAGGAGACAACTTTTCCGACTCAAGGAAGAAATGACTCGTGAGTCTCGCAATGAAACACGGAACACCTCTCCACGCTTAGCCAATCCGTCGCTCACGTCCAGCTATTTCAAACGGAGTAGTTCAACTTCAAACACTCCAACGACAACAAATTCAGAAAATCCTGTCATCTACCCTAAAGAAATTGCCTTAGCATCGGAGGCAACTGTTCCTCGACCTAAAATCGGCTAAACTGATCATCCTGCATCATGTACTTGAGGAAATGTATTGTAGAGTAAAATAATACTTGCGTCGTGTCTAGTAAAAGAACGTTTTCCCTCCGACCTCCTCCGCTCCTCTTCCCTTTCTCACATAACCTTTTTCTCTCATCTTGGACGTATACACTTGGTGAGCCAAAGAGGGAGAGAAAGTTCTTGCTCTAACAAAGAAAAATGACTACAGCATGAGTTGTAGTGTTTGTAGACTTTGCTCTTTTAAAACTGTGAGTGACTGAGCACTCTTATACCGTATCATCTGCCTTCATGCATTCAAATATCTCACTTACATTTCCTCATCTCCATTGAAAAATCTCTTCAATAGCGGAGAAAATGCTTTCTACTTCAATGATTTCTCCTGGATGCGCTTAACATAAAAAATCATTTTACCAGTTTTTATTTTCAAACACTGATTCACCAGGCGTTGGCATTTTTTAACATGTATAATTAATAATCAAGATTGAAAAACTTTGAAGCATTCATTTCATGTGGTTAAATGAATATTTAAATGAATATTTAAAAAATAATAATGACTTGGTTCCTCTCGAAAATAAATTTAGCATAAATTTACATATACATAGAACCTGTTGTGTACAGAGGTACTTTTATATTTAAAAAATATATACATATATCTGAAATCAGGCGATTACTTAGCAATACATCAGTCAAGATTAATAATAATACACTGTAGACATCCAATGCGAGTTATCATTCTCAAATTTGTACCTTGACAAGGGAAAAAATGAATCCTAAAATTTGTATCCTATTTTGAAAGATTAAACCTGGACGTTTATTACATGTACCTTAAATTTTGTTAAACCCTTAAGCAATTTTGTTTGTCAAGACGGACAGTACGGGGAGAAATATTGAGTTTATTTATATATAAAATTACATAATATAGATCCTATGTGTGAGAATGTATTAATCCCTATTTATAACTTACAATGCTAAGGCTATAATAACTTATATAGCTACACTACATGTAGGAATTATCAAATTATTTTAGACTTAATTACAATAACTACTTACGTGGATTTGCATTTCCAAAAAATTCTGTTTTGTGCCATTCCGACGCTGGCAAGACATAAAAATACATACATATGACTAATATTATTGTGTAAACATGTATGTATTGACGAAATATAAAATAATTTGTCTGAGTGTAATATTTCATAAGACTTTTTGGCGCATGGTGTTTTCGAGTTAAATATTAGTTGACTACTACATTTACTACTACTACTATATATTCCATATGATAAAAATGAGCGTTTAATTTGAACCCTTCGTCTGAGACTAGAAGGTTTTTTTGGCACTCTTATTAAGTTGTAACGAAGAAGATGACAAAACATATGGGTCTAGAGCCAGGACATTGGATGATTTTTTTCAACTCATAACCGCGTTTAAAAATTCCCTTTGTTTTGGTTCTAACTCAGTCCGCCTTTGTCTTCTCATCACTCGTTGGTTGTGCACTGGACCAAAAATCCCTTAAAGACTGAATGTACTCCTTTATTCTGACAAGCAAGATTTTTTAAAAAATCTATGTATAAAGTAATAGTAAATAATTAGTACATAGAAATAGGTAAGATTAGTTTCATGACATTATTATATAAAACTTTGTTGTAAATATTTAATAATTTATTATTATTGTGTGGGTGTACTAAAGAAAATCGTTGCAGTATGACAAGGTCATTTACTCATCATCATCATCCAACGTAACAAAGGCTATTGCCATGATTAGTATCAATTTCAGTGGCATTTTCGCCTTTACTTTGTAGTTAGTACCTACAAATGTACACATTTGGACTTGAGTGTCAAAAAATAATGACAAGAAACGAAAGAGAGAAAAAAAATTACTAAATTCCATATATACTACTTGTAATGAATTGCATATTGTACTTATGGAAGCTACCTCCTCATGTACTCAGTACAATTATGAACAAGACTCGACGATGACGCAAATTTCAAAGTGTGTCAGCCTTGTTTTCTGTGTGCATGAATTCATCATGACTTTGTAACTTGTGTGCCTGAATACATATGTTTCCTGGCCAGAATTTCTAGAAATTCCACTCGACTTGTGGATAATATGCGCTAGGAAAAATGGGTAAAAATATTTCGTGTACTTATGGACTTTGTCAAGACTTTTTTTTTAAAGCGGAGAACATCAAGTAGATGAGCGCAAGTCGGAAAGAAACGCAAGATTTTTTTTATACAAGAAATATCTACTTATACTATGGGATAATATTTTTAAGTTTTATTTATTATTCGGATTCTGAGTCATCAGATGAAGATGAAAAAAAGCGGAATGCTCGCTCCCGACAAAAATAATATGGAGTCGCTTATCAAAATGTATTAGAATCTTTGTCTGTATAGACTCCTCTCCTATACAAATAGATATAATTTACTTATGTAATTAATTTCTCTCTCTCTCTCTCTCTTACTGATTAAGCCATATATGCTGACGTAGAAACAAGTGTAGTAAATTAATTTAGCTATGAATTGCACACTAAATACACACAGATAAATAACGTTAGTGCATGTAGATTGTTATTATAATGTTGCTTTTTCTGCATTAAGACGTGGAAACGTCAGTGAGAGCTTTAAGAGTTGGTGTGAGTTCATATTCTTCTACGTATAATTCAGTTATGTAAATACATACTTTGTGTGCAATTAAAGTTGAGCTTCGTAAAAGAATGTTTTAAGTGTGGCGCTTGTTGAGAAATGGATTCTAAGCCCTTGTTGCATGTTTGAGCATTAGTAAAAAAAATCTTAGGTAGACATTTATTTCTAAGGAAGATGCGTAGAAGCTTTAATCAATACATTTATTATTACATATTAGGAAAAGAATCATCAAGTATACAGTAAAAAAGAAGGAGGACTCGCATAATAGTAAAAGTAAAATGCTCATGAAGCGGGGGTGTTGAAGGTGAAGGAGTATTTTCATCTGAAACAGTAATAATTATTAGGTTTAACTATTTTGTTAAACCTTTTTTTAATTATTCTCCTGAGATGATGCTCTCTACTGCACCAGTAATAAAAACCAGTGTAATTCATGTGTAGAAAATGCGTGTAGAATTAGTAAAGGTTGAATCATTTTTGCCCCTTTTACAATGATTTCACCCACCATGCTGAAGGGAGAAGAAAATTTCATTGTAAATAAAGCTTTTGTGTAGGGCCTTGAAATCTTCCTTTTGGTAGTTATATCTGTAGAAATAGTCATTGCCGATGAAAGTTGTATAGTAGACTAGTAGTAGGCTGAAATCCTTTTTTTGTTGAAAACTTAATTAAATGTAACTTTCATATATACATCCAAAATGCAATGAAAGAACTGACGTAGTTCTTATACATATTGGGACTTATATATTGGATGTACGTTGAAGTAACACAGAGTGACGAGATGTGGCAGCTAACAATAATGTAATTCTAGACAATCTGTTTCATTAGGCGTGAAATAAATACTTGGTAGAGATGTAAGTACAACATTGGATGTGCATGCATCAAGCTAGAAAAACAATGTAGCATCTGTAATAATAACCATATACATAAGTTACCGCATGACTTAGCCGGGTCTCTAAAAGCGAAGATCTGGCTCCATAGACACTATTCCATACTTGTGTAAGTGTTAAGAGAGAATTGTCTGTACTCGACTCATTTGAGCTTATGAAGACATCAATAAAGAAATAGTACGGCTCGGCGTCTTTGCGAGACTCAAAAAACCTTGTATTTTTTTTTATCTACTAAAATATCCTGAAATTTTTATCTTAACCATCACTATTGAGCATCCTTAACATGACAAAGTTGCATTTCACCATATCATCCTGAACAGAGTATCCACATTTCAATCCATGATGAAGTTATATGTATCTAAGCACTAATATAAAAAATGATTTCTACTAAATAGTAAGACAAATTTGAAAGCATACTTTTCCTTTTTGACACAACTCACTTAAGTTGTTCAGTTTCCATCCGTTCTTTCATCCCCTTCCTTTACTCATTGTCAGTATACTCCAACAAATGTAATATTTGGTGAGTGCATGTAAAGTGTAGGGACTAAACATTGATTTTTCTTTGGTAGAAATAGTATTAGGGCTAAGATTTGCACTATTTGGTAGTCACCTTGGTTCCTAGGCTCGTTATCAAAATATAATTATACGATTATATTCATTTTAATTAGAAGGCTGTGGGTGTTGCTAGTATAGAAGTCTTAGTTAAAACCAAATACCACAGTATGGGACTACATAACCGCCCAATTATACATGCCATAATATTCGTGGCATTTAAATATTCAGGATTAGGTTTTCGGCTCACTGTTATTGGATTACAGCTGGCCTGTGTACAAATCACATCATTATTTTCACCTCGATTCCTCCCTCACATTAATTCTAGGGAGAATTTCTGGCAAAGTTTATCTTCCTGATTGTGCACCTCAACCCGAACCAGTACAAATAACAACTAAATAGTACAGAGACGGGCCCATCTAAGCATATTTGTACATCCCTGCCTAACTAAAAGGAAAAGGTGGGGAGTGTAAATGAGTGTATGTATATAGATATATGCATATGTGTAGATACTGTGTGTGGGGAGGAGAGCAGAACACTGGCGTGGCAGAGAAGGAGTGAAATTTGGCCGGCAAATGAATTAATGTAGACATCCTCATCAGTTTTTCTCTCCCATAGAACCTATTACATGAATTACGGAAAGTACGGAGTTTCAAGGCTCCTTCACGATTACACAAGTGTCCGTGGTTATAAGTTCAAAGTGTTTTGATAAACACACATATGGACATAACTAGTGGGAACTTTATTGAAATACCTTGAGAAGGGGGGAGGGGGTTACACACACAGTCACAAAAACATATATACAAACATATACACAAGCAAAATCACATACAAACATACGTTCCTACGTACACTTTGACAAAAGGAAAGGGAAGGGAAATAACATACAAGTTGTTCTCCAATTACGTGGTGGTTTTGCCCAGTCCAAAACATAGTTAAAACTTGTTATGGTTACGTGAATGTGTCCGTAAACATAATCAGGGGAGCACCAGGATGATTGCTTGTTGTTTTCTCTATAGTGTGGTGTAGCTCTGGAATTTTGAGAACTGATTGCACCGTGTACATATATTGAGGATGAAATCTTACCAGGAACTGTCGATTTGGGGGTAACTCTTTACTTATCCCGGAGGTAGGAGTTTGCATGGAGTAGAAGTGAAAGCCCAGCGAGAGTGTTTTCTGTTTCTGAGTAAAATCTACTGAAGGCATGGGTAGTTGGGTGGGTATATCGAGGAGAGGAAGAAGAAGAGTATGTAGGGTAAAATTCGCGTGGTCGATTCACGTCTACCTCGCCTGTCTTTCTCGTTCTCCCTCTCGCACTCTCTCCCGGATCCTAGCTCACCACATACATTTGTTGGTCTGGCTGGAGTATATATGGCGAGTGAATTGGATGAGTCAGGTTAGAAGTGCGCTGGAAGCATCGTATTCCACAGTTGTCAAACGTTACCCCTTTCTCTCTATCTCTTCCTCTCTGTTCCTGTCTCGCCAGAAACATTTCACTATCGAACTAATTTACGAACAAGTGATATCACACACGACAGCTCTCTTAAGCCAATAAGCAGTTCCTGATTCCATCACATTCGTTTCTTGCTTTTTCTCCACTTCTCATTCAGACTTGAGTCTTAAAAGAGAACACACCTGGTTAAAAGCTAAATCCAAGCAAAGATTCAAGGGTTTTTATTCTCTCTTTCTCTCTCACACTGGTTTTCCGCTTTAACATCATCCGTTTCTTCTTTCTCCGTGACGAAGAGGACAGGACGAGCTGTAGGAAGATTTCTTGGTGGAACTGTGGCTTCAGCAGGGGATGCTTGATTGTCTCATCTACTAAAGTATAATTTTGCTCAGAAGGTGATACATTTTCTATACATTATTAATTTTTATGTAACCAATTTGTCTTACTTAGTAAAGCTGAATTTTGTAAAATTCATGAGAAGACTTTTTTTCCTCTTAGCACTAATAGTTTTTTTTTCTCTCTCTCTCTCTCTCTTTCCCATTCACCTATAGTATTAAGAATTATCAAGAGGTAGCTAGTTTATTCTTTTTATTTGCGTAATTTACTTATCACCATGTAAGGAAGGATGTCGAAATTCTTTGAAAGGCAAGTCCATATTTCAAGGATATATTGCCATGCATTATTCAAGTTGTAGGACCATGTTTAAATTGTGTTATCATTACATCAGGAGGCTCATTCCTTATTCTAGACTTTCATTTCCTCATCGTTAGGCTGGCTTTAGACACCCTTTTTGTCCTTTGGCAGTTTTTATATCTCGGTTATAAGGTTTATTGTCGCTCATAAATGTTCCTTCCATTTCTCTTAACAACTATAAAATACTTTCCAGTGAAATGAATCCAAAAAACTTGAATGTTATACCACCCTTGTATGTTTATTCTCATTCCATGAAATTTCCTCGCCGGCAAAAAAAATTTGACATGGCATTTTAGAACTGAGCTTTTTCCCTTTCTCTCGTTCCCCATGTACAATTTTGCTAATACATTTACATTTTTGCTACAAGAGTCATAAAATAGTTTTAATTTTCGACTCGATTATACTCGTGGAAAAAACCCATGGTTTAGTTGCACAATTGCTAAAAGCAAAGGAGAAAGTACTATATGTACGTAAAAAATGGAGCTGCATCTATTGTGTAGACCTTCACCATTAGAATTTTCACTGTGAGACGTGAAATCATATAGAGGCGAGAATCTTTCCTTACCCCAAACCTCGCCCACGCTCGGGAACTTCCTCACAACTCCCTCACCATATGCTCCTTTTTAAACCAGTCACCTACATATGTAGGCGTCAGTATGGGAAATGAGGGTAAAGAAAATCCAAGATAGGATCTAGCCTTCCCAAAAAAGAGGAAAAAAAGGATAATTTCTATCTAGATCTAAAGAGAGAGAGAGAAAATTATTCGGGATTTGCCTTTTTATAATGTTAATAAAGGGCTCCTTCTACATACTTAACGTCTCGTAACAAACGTCAACTTAACTATGGCTATATACATACTATGGGGAAGGTCATAATAGAACGTGAGCATGTCTCTCCCACCATGTTATTTCAAGGAAATTTATGTGTCTTGTCGAGAAAAAAAATTGTGATTACAAAAGGAAAAGGAAGAAAATATTCCATTTCTAATGTATCGCCACAAAGTTACTTGGAATATAGGGGAATTTTGTGAAAAGCTAATAGTGAAAGGGAGATTGTTTAATCGCTTGGTAAAAATCGTACGGAAGTGCGAAATAACTCAAATGTTAACATCACTTTCATTCACTCTTCTCTTTTTGCAAAGCTTTTAAGAGCATTCTCACTTGATGTTTTCTATAGGTCGGGGATATATTCATTCCTTGAAATCTTGCCAGATTTTAGTATGATGAGAATTTAAATTGAAAATGGATCATAGGATGCTATTTATTTGTGTTTGTTCCGGTTTGCGAGTCAGGCCTTTTACCATCAACACAATAAATGGAGGATCATCCTACTGTGTTAAATTGACTAGTTCTCTACGGATATACATAGTGAGAGCGGGTCTTTAGGTTGTAGCTTTTTTTATTTGGGAGGGAGGGAGAGAGAGAGAGAGAGAGAAAGAAAGAAAACCCGCTAAAAGGGAAAGATCTGAGTCAAGTTCATGCATCCCCCCCATGATTTAAGGAACCACTTATGCACTGTACTAGTCGTGGGAGAGGAGTAAGGCTAGATGGAAGGTTGTAAGTTGAGATTATGTAGATAGATAATGAATAGGAGGAGGGAGGTTCCGGAGAAAGATATTGTTACTTATGTGTTTAATGTATGCCCTTTACCATGCAAATGGAATTATAAATCATGTAAGGAAATGTTTTTCCCGAGCAACAAGAAAATGTGGGCTGACCAAAGTGTCGATGTAGATTTACCCTGGGCATTTGTCCGTTTTTTTCCAGTCTCCAGCATCAGAGGAAATTTATAGTAGCATTTGAAAGATAAACGATCTCTACGGATATGAAATTGCCGATTTCCACTGCAAGCTCGACCCTTTTGTGTGCGACCCTCGTGTCGACACTTTGTCTCGTCCTCTGTTTCGAAAATGAAGCAGAGCGTCAACGTTTATCTCCTGTGGGCTTCAAGGAGAATCTTGATAATTCTCGATGGACACCACTTAACGATAGGATCGCCTTGAAGGACTTGTATGAGGTACGACACTTATTTGATTAAACTGTTTGAACTTTTTTTGTGTGCTTACTTTTCCTTTATCCCCTCCCCCTCCTCTGCTTTGAAGAGGAATCAGTTTTCATTCTATATATTTTTGAAACCATTGGAACTGTTTGACTTACTGCTCCTCCCAAAAGCTTTCCAAACTACTATTTACGTTTCCCTGTGGGATTTCCCAGCAAATACTTTTCATGATCAATCAATATGTGGGACAATCAATGCGAAAGTTAAATTGAGAAAAGTGCAAGAATCTCTTTGTCAAAAGCTGGATTGTGTATCTACAGATGTATAGAGAAGGGGAGCCAGTGTGGAAACGAGCTCCGGCTGTTGGCTTCTATGGGATGCGAGGGAAAAAAGTTCCTGGACAGAATTTCTTTGGCATGAGAGGTAAAAAGGGTCCATCGGGATTCTTGGGGGTGCGGGGCAAGAAGATGATGGAATCCAAGTATGGATTGTCGGATGGTTACGAGCCCTTGGATGCGGAGATCTTAGGAGACTTGTGGAGTTCAAAGGAAGCGATTGAGCATTCAGCTAAACAGCTTCTTGGTGACAATCTCTTAGCTGACCATTTAGACAACAAAAGAGCACCCGCCGATGGCTTTATGGGTTTACGTGGAAAACGAAATTCAAGCCCAAAGCAAAGTTCTAAGGTTGCACTGCATTAACTCAACCCGCTCTTTGTACGTGGATATAATCTCAAGGGTAGAATAATATATAATTTATCTTTAAACTCACAATCAGACCTTGTATAATGAAAAAAGAAACTTGCTTTTTCTATTTCTTTCGTTTTTCCTCTCTCTCTCTCTCTCCTTTCTCCTTATCTTCGATGACGGTGTACTCCATTTGAATGAGAGCCTAGTTCTTCCCTCTCCTCCCTTCCCACTCATTACTCAACTCATAAATTTATAATTCCTTATTGGGGTGTTGTAGAAAAGTTACAGAAGGCAAGGAAAGAAAGGCTCTACTATATCATTCGATTACATCGTCACTTCCCTTGGCTTTCCCAAATCACAGCATTATCTCTCATTACTCTGCTGGAGAGCATAAATATGCGCATAATTTCACCCAAAGCACCAGGGCTGCTTGCTCTCTAGTCCGCCATTCATATTTAAGATCTCCACTATGGTTCCATTCCATGCATACATCATAGGAAATTATTCCTCCTTCCCGTCCTCTAAGTAAAAGCAAAGTTAGAGTGCAACTAGCATCACAGACGCCAGCAAGACTCCACTAATATTTGCTCTGAATAACTACTTACATCCCAATGCAAACAGACATAATATGTAGAGCTACAATTTGTTCCTCCTCTGCCGTTTTCCCTCCCCCCTTCTGCAAATTCTTCCTTGTAGTCCTTCCTTACTCTTACTTATATAGGAAAAACTCGGATGTAGTGCTCTGATGTATAATCTACCAACTAAATACATTTGCGTACCTCGTATACTTGCATTACTACTCGTCCCGAGTATTGTAATTACTATTGATATTCATGTGAACTGATGTTTAGCTGTGAAGTGACACGTAATAACCCACATATGATAACAACGGTAGTAGTTAGACAGATTCTCCTTAAACTTGTACATTATTCTATCTAAATGTCATATAAAAAACTGTTGCATGAAACTCGTCTCTCTAACTAAGCTGAGCTCTTATTAATTGGACAAATTGATTTAGTATGTTTTTGTCCAGGAATATTTCTGCACACCTTTGACTAACTAAGACGATATTGGAGTGAGTGTAGAAGTGCATATATTGAAATAAAAAGTATCGAGTCAGAGATGTGGAGCAGTTATGGAGCTCGTATGTATAGTCTTAAGTTGAAAACAAGTAACACAGGTTCTCCCTTGAGTCCGTACGGGAGTCTGTACAATGTCCTTAATTCATAACTAATAAAATTTTAATGCCTTTAAGACGTCCCTATGTATTTTCCTCTCTATTTCATCTTGCATTATTTTATATAATAATAAATATATAAATTTCAGGGAAGGACGGAGAAGAAAAATGATTAAGTTTATCTACCCTACATATTACGTGCTACTTACTAGTCCATTACTTGATTTCTCCTTGGAATGCGTATGAGCGGCAAGGGAAAAGTTACTACTGTTTAAGGTGGCTGTAGAGAAAGTGAAGGATTTATGGGCTTGTGTGTTATGTCTTATGTGTAGTACATAGATAGGTTTGGAATTTATGTATTCTATCGTGTCAAGCTAATGTGTTTTATGAACTGGATATGGTGTCATGTCGTATCTTGTAGGATTAGCAAAAGAAGAAAAAAAATTTGTAAAATTTTTCTCTCCATATTTTCCTCCTCGTTGTTGTGACGTTTAATTCGAGCAAGGAAAGTTGTTATCATCACCACATGTCAAAGAATCAAGTCTCTTGAGTAAGCTCTCTCTCTCTAATTAAGTCTATTTTTGCGAGTAAGTTTTTGAAATTTAGTTTTTTGTTTGGTGGATTTGAAGAATCCCCAGAGGGGTATTACGATTACATGAGTAAACTCTAACGCTGTAAATTATTGTGTCAATACTGCATGTATATACTATACTTACTTCTATGTCATAGAGATATGTACATCTATATAACACAACGCTGAGAAAAAAATTAAATTTGCTGGGCGGAAAATTCCATTCTATCTATTAGTAAAAAAAACTCTACGAAATAAAAATATAGTGAATGTTTCGATTGCTGTATCTAATATATACAGTATTTAGTTTCTCTTGGCTGTAAAAAGTTATTCCAGTGGAATAAAAATGTTGTATATTTACAATAAGCTGCAACACATATCTCGCATATTATCTCATCCAAAAAGGACTGTAATTTTCTACGCGCTAAACATACAAAGTTTCTTGTTACACCAAGAAGGGAAAAAAATTGTTTCCCTCATATATACATGTCATTTTTTTGTGCATATGCGCCAGCTCTTAAGTTTGTTTTTCCTATATATGTTTGTATGTATGTATAGAAGAGAAAACCTAGCAAGTTGTGATTGTTCCAAGAGGATTTGTTTCTTCTTGCACCCACGCAGCAAAAATTCAGAGAGCTCAGGCTTTCTTCCTTCCTTCCGACACGAGGGAGGGGAGAAAACATAGAGAAAAAAATTGGGGAAAGTCAGAACTTACTCCTCATATCGTTTACACGTACATCATTTATCACAATTATTGATGTCACCTCAAGCTTTTGAAGTTGCATTTACTTGTAAGTGCAATTAGAATTGGCAAAAGTACTGGTCCACGAGCCTTATCTATGGAGAATGATATGAAATGGTCCAACTAACCCTTGACGTCCGTCTAGTAATTTGTGGCTTATACGACTAATTGAAACTGAGACGTATGCTCATAGATATCAATTTTATGGCTTAAATCTCCATTGGATGTAATATAAATTGTAGTGCATAATGCATATATATATAGGCATTAGGAACATTGTCAACTATAAAGAGTGATGGGGAGAGGAGTCACTTGGTAAACAGTACCACACACTGACTTGTAAAAAGTTGACCATAGATAATTTAATAAAGATGGGGCTAGCCATCTAGAGCCCATTTATATATTGTTCTCGAGTTGTTGAGATGGTAAGAGGAAATTTTCTCATGAATTTCCTACTTGAAAAAGTCCGATTCTAGGGAATATGCATGCAATTCATCCACTCAGGAACAATTGATCATAAAAGTTTTATCATCAGTCAGAGAAGATAGGGAGTAGACGGAGTAGGAGCTGAGTGAAATGAAATTCTTTCAGTCTTTGACTCGACTGACCACAACAGGGTGGATACAGGCATGACTGAGCAAAGTAGGTCTTTCTTCTTTTATTTTCTTATCCGACCACCGATTAGTTACCATCAATGTTGCAAAAAAAGCTCTATTCACAAAATGAGACTCAATGAGGACTATGTAGGTGCATGGACTGCGCCTTGCATATGGCTTATGCGGAAAATAACATACATCTGTAAGAAGTTGTTCTACCCCTTCACAATTTCTAATTGAGACCACTTAATGTATGTACTTGAGAAGTGGAAATGGTCTTTTCATTTTGGGTTTATGGGAATAAATCTCATTCAAGTCATTGCAAATATACTTTCTTTTTAGGAAGGCAAGAAACTTTTACTACTCCAATGACTAATCCGTAACGGGAACATTACGTGTGAAAATAGTTCTTAAGGAAACTACACACCAATAACAATTATGACGGGTGCTCCAAATACTTGTGGAATGTCAATGGAACCTGATTCCCTTTGTAGTGAAGGAAGAACAGGAACGGAAAATTACGAGCCAGTAATTTCAAATCATTCAATAACAATTATTTATTTATTGTTCCAGTTCTAAATTTAGACCAATTCTTCCAGGAATTAAACTAATATTATTTTCCCTTGTTCCGTTCTTCCCCAAAAAATAGAGACAATAAAATCAGAGAAAGAATAAAAGGTATCAATTATTATGAGACTTCATCCTTTTTATACAATGTAGCTCTGCTATATATTTCATGTGTAGGCGTAAAGATATAAAAAAAGGACTCAAGTTAACAATCGCCTCTCAAGCGAAAGTAAAACCTTGAAGGAAGAAATTCTTGCTGAATTTCAAAGAGCAATAAATTTCAATCTAGAAATTTATCCACCTCGAAATTCTCTACGTTGTTACACTAATCATGAGCCGAAGAAAGCTCAAGTTTGTTTAATGCAGTGAAGCTTATTTGGCTATGCATTGAATTTGTCATAGCACTAGTACCACAAATCCATACACAGCTCTGACATTAATTGGCTTCCCACAAGGATCTTCCACCTTGTAATTTTCACGTTGTGACTTTCATTTGTAAAGTAAATATAGCTGCGGTCCTCCACAAACCTATCTATCTCGCTTTGCTGGTTACTAGAAAATACTCATGAAAACCTTAAATAAATATTGCGTGAAATAAACCCTGTTTCCATAAAACTTCTATAAAGACCGAACATGGGAAGTTAATAACTCCTCGTCCGTATATACAGTATTGTAATAGTGGCATGCATGGTACATAATGTACATTTTGTATGTATAAATAAAAAAATCAAATGGAGCCAACGAGTCGTGCTTTTTTGTAATTCCGACTAAGTATACACGATGCATATATGCAAGAACTTAAAAATCAAAGGAGGCTAAACTATAGTAAACGTAGGAAAGAAATACCTGACATTCTTACTCAGTCCAGAGTAAAATGC
This sequence comes from Spatulosminthurus flaviceps, assembly GCA_034693705.1. Classification (NCBI taxonomy): domain Eukaryota; kingdom Metazoa; phylum Arthropoda; class Collembola; order Symphypleona; family Sminthuridae; genus Spatulosminthurus; species Spatulosminthurus flaviceps. The sequence goes on along the minus strand of JAQFXU010000014.1, from coordinate 83,001 downwards.
AAGTTCTTTGTAAGAAGTTTAGTATAGCCCGGGATGTATGAATACAACCATTGTATTGCACGCTTCTGAATTGTGAAGTCAATACTTATCAATAATTAATTCTCACAGCGTTTTCATTACCATTAAGATTTATTTTAGCATAGGAATAATGGGAAACCTTGAATCCTTGGTAAATTCAAAATTTAGCACGTGCTGAGTGTTCATTGTAAAACAGATGGAATTCTCATTAAGTAGGAGTAGTACACAAGAACTGAGTGAGCAACAAAAACTCTCTCTCAAATTCATGCACTTATTTCCACCATAAAACCTTAGACGTTTACATAGGATTATCGTGAGTCAAAATGAACTCTCACTAGGTCCTTACAGGGGAAGGTAAATACCGAACTTTAGAGAGAGAGAGAGGTAGCTGGATATAGCTAATTATTGAGCACAATAATTATCCCAAAATGCTGCACTTACCAACTTTAGCATAATCGCTGGCAAATTTGACCTCACATTTTAGGGTATACATTCAACATGATATTTCCACTCAAGTTTTTGTTCTAACAGGAGAAATCGATGAATCAGAAAGCTTCCCATAATAATTTATTAATATTTCGTGGATCCTTCGTTAAAACATACCTTGAGGGAGGAACGGGCAGAAATACCAGGAAGATACTGTACTATGTTGAGAATGCAAAATATTTCAAAAGTAAACATATATGTAGCCCTCCATGAGGAGATAGTTCTCCTGTTGCCAAATCTACGTAAATATTATATGACTTGGAAAGCCATTTATTTCCGGAGAAAATCAGCGTCAATGAGGTAATTCTCACCTGGTTTACTTTCACTTATGAGTTTGATGGCGCCTCTGCGCTGGACCTTTGTCTACACCCAAGGCCTGCTAGCTTGAAATTGAATAACATGTAGTTAAAACATTGAAACCATGGGGAGCACAATTGAATGGATTTTCAATGCGGAAACCTGATGAGAAAAGTAAGCATGGAGTTTTCATGTCAGAGTAAACTATTATGTGAATTTAATTGCTAGTTCGGAAGGTGAGGGAGGGAGTGAAAAAAAATATATAAATGGTGGCAGAAAATAATAACTTAGAAGCTCATTACTAAAAGTAGCTCTGCTCTATAGCTTTTTGTCATCAGGAACAACGGATTCTAGGAAGGAATGAATTGCGTGCCTCCTGAGTCACTCTACCTACATCTACAACAATCAAGTAATAAGCAAGTTAATTTTCCGAGCCAATGCCAATATGTAGCATGGCTGAGAGTGAAATGAAACGAATTTCAATGTAGCTGCTCCGTTTGTTCGACAAAGTGACCATGTAACTTTGGAGGAAAGTTCACAAAGTGAGGACTGTCTAGTGGAATGTGAGTAAGTTGTTGAGAGAGTGGGCGTTTCAATACGTGCATACCATCCTTAAACGGACTTGAAAAATCAGCCATGCATGTCAAAATACCAAAGGAAAAGTTCGAGGGAAAGTTCCAACTCATAAGTAAAAGATTTTCAACAATTTGGTCCTTCACATAACCCCAATTCGTATTGACATCCCATCGAACAACTTATACTTGTAGTCCAAATGAATTCTCAGATGATAAACATGGGAAATCATATATCATATATAAATTACGTCATTGAGGAAAAAATAAAATTGATGCAATTCTCGGATGCTTTTGAAACCCGGAGCCGCAAATCCACGGGATTTTTTTCCGGATACAGTTTCTTTTCTTATGAAGGCCGTGACCCTTGACTCTTTCTCTCTATCTCTATCTTATTCTTCGTTGTAGAACTGAGCAGCTTCAAATTACGCTGACTAGTTTAAATAGCGTGGGAAGAATATTTGGGACTAGAATCTTTTTAAGATTAGAAACATTAACCCTTTAGAGAAGTAGAGAGAGAGCTGTCACATTGACGAAGTGCATCAAGCTACCATATGCTAATCAATTATGCAATCCCGACAAATTTCCCATGAGCTTGTCTAAGAAAGAATGGGTGAAGCAGAAAAATCTTCTTATAAAATTACAAAAGAATCGTTTTCTCCCTTGGACCAGCTCCAACCATCAACTTCATCGTCGTCATCATCATCATCAAAAATCAACCATTTTCTTCCTCAACGAAATTCATCCAAAGGATAAGCTTGAATTGATGAGCTTTTATAAGAATACTTCTACTAGTCCTCTATAATCTTTTGTGCGATGATTTCATCCCTCTCTCATCCTTCTATAGAATTCCAGCGCGAATTAATTTCCTCTAATTTTTCCTCATTCGTCTGTCGCTATATATGTTAGCAACATATAACGTTACTAATATTTCACGAGCTATACATTTATATTTTGGTTGGAAACAAGAGTTTCGTTTCCACTCAAAAATATTCTAGTGGCATTTTGAATTTTGACTGTCACAACCGCAAAATCAATAGTGGTATAAGGGCTTCATAGACCTCGGGCACCGTGAATAAAAATATCAATCACTCTCTCAAGTAAAACTAGAACGTCAAAACTTAGTAAGGAAAAGAATGTGAAGAATGCATTTATAATACATGTCTGATAACGAGACCTGTACAAACTGACAGCAAGTCCATGAGGAGTTATTGTTGGGGTTCTTGAGGATTTTTCCTTGTATATGTATAATTGGTAAAAATGTTTTTTTTACTAAACTGCTTGAATGGTTTGAAAATATTCATTCCTCTTCCTCTGTCACAACATCCTCTTCATACATCAATTCACAACCACAAAAATAGCTAAACTTCAAAATTGCCCAGTAGTGATAACCACGACGTTGATGCCACATAAAGTTTGCAGAGTTCCTTGATTATCCACGACAGCATATTGATGACCTTTTGACCTAAGACACGAGTACAGCTGTCACCTTGTAGTAGCTTGTACTTATGAGGCTGTGCACTGTAGTAAAGATTTGCTCAATATTGAAAATTTGTAAATAACTGTTATCTGAAATAGTTATTATTGGAATCCATTATCTACAGTTAACACGGATATAATACGTTATGACAAAGTCATCTGACAATGTTGCATTCTACAAACTCTCTACAGTAATCCATCTGTCATCGTGAGACTCTAAAGAGCAAGTGATGATTTAGCGTAGAGGGAAAAACATTACATAAAAAATTTGAAAAAACTTTTTCCAATAATTTAAATACAATTTTTGGGATGCTTGGGTTCCATTTGGACTTGAGTAAATCCCAACTGTCGCTCACAGTCATGAGAAGTTTTTCTGTGTAAAAAGACCTTTTATTTCACTGTTACCCCCTCAGGAAGTGGTGGGATTATCTTCGAATAGGATCAGCTTCGTCCCAATCAACATGATTTTTGTGGGTAGAGCTTTGTCACATAATAGCAAAGAAAATCGGATAAAATAATTTATGGGTAATGCTGTTGCTAAAATAAAGTGTTTCCAAGCCACCGTAACAATGTTTACTAGAACTGCAGATCATCATTTACATTTCAAGGGTTAATTTTTATGGTGTAATGTACATTCGTGAGGACAGGAGTGATGATGCAAAAAGCTCCTTAAAATAAAAAACCAATTCCAATTGATCTGAAGATAATGTCTTTTTTAATGTTATATTGTATGGTTTACTATAGTAGGTATGTGTTTACAATTTTAGCCCAAGTTCTTCGACTTCCACCGAAGAGGTGAAAATATGAAACTACTCTGAAATATACATTTCATTTCTATAATAATAATTGTAGGAAACGTATTGGCTAAATCATAAAACAAGGTATGTAGAAGTAACATACATTGTATTTTTGTAACCAAAACGAAAACATTTACGCTGATTGGTAAGTGCAGAAGAAGCTGGGAAAACCTAAACGTTGGAATGGAATGAGGTTGAGAAACAACTCCAACACCGCACTTACTTGGCCCGGTTCCGTATAAATACTTTATTTGTACGTTACACCGCAAATTGCTAACCATATACCCCTCAACCTAGCCCAAGATTGAGGAAAGAATGGATTGTTGTTACCAGCAGCAGCAGCAGAGAGGATATAAGTCGGGAAGGCTGAGGAAGGTAAGTGGTACTTTTTCTTTTAACTCAAGGGAAAAATAATTCCTGAAGCCATAGCAATTATTACAGAGAGATTTGAAGCTGGATATTATCAGAAAAACTATCCTTTGGGATTAATAGAACTAACACGTTCTTTTTCTTTTTGAATCAGGTCTGTCGTAAAAAATATTCCTTTTGCGTAAGTAGATGTATGTATATATTGTCGTTATTTTCCAGGATACATTTATCTCTTAGTAAAAAATAATACAGCAATAACGCTGGGGTGCCTTGGGACATTTCCTCTAAACTCCGCTCCATGATAAGCCGAAAGAAGGATTGAAAATTATTGCTGCATCTTTCGTTCTCCACAAATGAGCGTTCCCATGGTTGGCCTACATTTATCACTTTGAACATTTACTTTTACTCAGCAGGGTTAAGATTAGCCTTAGGAATTATCACATGAAATTCATACACTCATGTTGTTAAAATCTAAACATTCAAATCATATGCAATGTAACTGTCGTTGCATCTCTGTAAACATTAAATTGAAAAGAAGAGTCGGATCGTTGGAATTTGGAATACATACTCATAATGCAATAGACCCAATCAACCCTTTACAATGGACAAGCCTTTTACCAACGGAACTAAAACCTAAATGTGAAAGTACTGTCTCTATACTGTGAAAAGTTCAATGTGATCTCGAAATATTGTACTCGGCAAAATTCCGTCAACCACATGATTGATATAACGAAAAGCTTAAAAGCCCACCACTTATCCGATTTTCGTTCAAGTAATTTCCATTTCCGTCATTTTGTACGGCAATAATAAAATTACAAAGGCATGCACATGAGGACATATGTAGTCCCCAGCAAAAATACATATTTTACAAGCGGCTTTTAAATCCTATCAGAGGAATTACGTATAAACCATCTACATTTAACTTTCTGAACCAGTCAGCCTTCCATGCGATAGAATTTCAAAATATTTTATTATTTGACTTCTATGCACCACTGACTACTTAATCAGATCCTCGCATTATTGAAACTTAATCATCTAAACATATCCAGTCATTTCCTTCACCTATTTCTGGAACCGCACCTATGTCTATAGTTCCCACATAAAGTAATCATATTGCTAATTCACTCGTCCATACACAGTTCATCAGTTCCTAAGAACTTTCACAGTAATTCATGGACCCACGCAACGACAAAGTCCCCAATTCCCCTCCACAAGTCCAAATACTTGTACGTCCTCACGGAACTCCATTGAATAATTTGTTCTTCTTCCTACTTCCATTCGAACAACTTACTTTATAAGATTTCGTCAAGCAATCCACGTCATTTAACAATTAACATTGCTAATCCATTCTAATAAAAGCAATCAATTCTCTAAAGTAAACAACAAGTCGAGTCATTTCTGGAAGAAGCCTCGATCGATTATTTCCTCCATTCAATTTTCTCATTTTCTAAGTATAAGCCTTTTAGGCAAATTCCATGATTTTACTCTATATGTACAGTCTACTTCCACAATGAAAATTGTGATTTAATAACAAATTTAAAGATTCAGACTTTATATGTAATCTTTCACCTTTAATGGCTTCCCAACCAGAAATGGTCACCTTCCCCACAGGTTGCCTTTCAAATATACCCAAGGACTTTTAATTTACCAAAGTACATAAAGATAAGGGCGAATATTCAAGTAAATAATGCTACTGGAAGTGGAAAAGGGAATAATAATTTAACAATAGTAAATAAATAATAGAAATCGATAAAAATAAAATCATCAATTTTTCAAAAACCTTAAACTTAACATTCAATCAGCAAAGTATAATCTATAGGCTGAGGCTGAAGTATGCATACAGGAAAATAAACAAGTTCAGTCCCTTTGAGTCTTTAGCGCAGCGACATCAGGTTAAACTGGCGCTCACCTTTTCCCAACAGAACATATCCCATTTAACCCAGTAACGTAAGAAAACATGGTCAGTTAGTAATATACTGATTGCTTTGTATAAAGGCTCTTAATATTAATTAATACATAGCCACTACTGGCGTGGAACGTAATACATTGAAGTCTCTTTAATATTAAGTATGCCATTGCTCCTCATAATTACACGAACTATAATGCGCTGTACATAATGTTATTTATCTAAACATTTAGGTCTAATTTTAACGTTGTTAGTTACTCTTCTCTGACGACGAAGCCAAAATGTGTCGTAACAATTCCGCAACGGATAATAATAATTTCACAGCATTCGGAATAATAATAGGCAATTTCATACAAGGTTTAGGCAATAGCTGAGATAGTTCCGGAGGTATAGTACAGGTATATAGAGTAATCAGGGAGGTAAATCAGTCATGTGTTGACATGGTGACCGTGTGAAAGGATGAAGTGCAACCAATGGAACGGTAGCTTTGGTAAATGTTACCAGCGTACTTATATTAGATTCGGCTCGTCGCTATTCATTGAATGTTTACATACGAGCTAGTTTTGACATAAACACGTCGAAAAAAATAATCTGAGGTATTTTGTGTTCAATTCCTGACTAGGTTCGAAAGAGGCTAGACGTATGTGGGAGAGTATATGGAAATCAGTGGATGGAAGTGAGATTTGGTGAAAATAAAATTTTCGAAGATTTTCTAGAGTTGTGAGTTGTGAGTCAAGTTAGAGAACAGGGATTGCTCTCTATAGGAGAGAGTGGGTGAGAGTGAATGTTGTTTGTTGGGGAGAGGGCAGAAGATGGCAGATGGTTAGAGGTGGAGGAGCTTGTGATAAGGCCTGTGATGTTGTTTGTGTTCCCTCGTTCGTATATATACTTGTAGTGGGTCTGTCCCGTCCTCGTGATGCCTCTAGGAGGAACTCGTTCAACTTGCATGACTCCACGCAGTGAGAGGATCTGAGTGTAGATCGGACAGCGAACGTATAGTGGAGTGAGTGGAGTATACGTAACGTATACAGAGTTTATAGAGGTAGAGTTAGAGGAGTGTGAGTGTGTACATACAGTGTTGAAGGTAGGAGCATTATAAATAAAGGGGAATTGGTGTGTGTGTGGAAGCCCAAGCTTACGCGGTGAGGCCCAAGTTTATTCTCAGTTTACGTTACGTCGCCCAAACAATCATCTATCTGTCCCCCTCGCTTCTCTTCTCTCTGTCTCTGTCTGGAATAAAATTCAGTGCTAATAATATGTGAGTCATATGTATAAAAGTTGTAATAATAATAATAATTAAATTTGAATTTTATTGATGAAGGGAAGTATCGGTCGGATATTTAATTGGGCAACTTCGTCATGGAAGCAAATTCCATTGGTGTAGGAGCAAAAAGAAGATGTAAGTCGAGGAAGTCAAAAAATGTTAAGAGAAAGAATAAAAAGTGCATTAGTTGTCAAGGACCGCGAAATGATTTACAAGAGATATCGGACGCTCAGCAAAAGCGTTGTAGTGCATTACTCGAGAAAATTTGTGCACTACAATTAGATATTTTGAGTTCTCATCTCGTCCGTCAGTATGATACTTATTTGGAGAAGGCAGATAGTTTTAGTAAAGTAGGTGAGTCGTCTAGAGATAATTTGACACCTCAAGAAACATCTGCGTCTGGACCAAGTTGCTCCTCTTCGGCTACGTCTACTAGTACGTCAACTACTGCAGCTACAGCGTCTTGTGCTTCTACTAGTAATACCACTACTCCCCTTGTGGTAGATGAGAGAGAGTCGAAAATGATTTGGAGGGAAGGGAGTAGTACAAGTGATCTCAGCGTGCTACATAAAATCATAGAGAAAATTGAATTTGGTTCTAGTGGACCCGAAGGTAGTAGTTGTGCTGATAAGTATGATACTGTTGAGAAGATACTGGGTTCAACAAGGGAACTGGAATCAATTGAGGAATTCCATGCGGCGGATCGACCGGAAGGTAGTGCATGTGACTTAGCGGAAGAGCAAGTTCTCAGACATGGGGGACTTGGGGAAAATCCTTTGGAGAGAACGGGAGAAATTGATCCACTGGAGAAGGAACTTAATGAGAAGGTTGTGGAATCTTATAGCGACAAATTGGCAGGTGAAGCTACATGGCTGACTGACAACATGAACCGAGTTTTGAGAGAAACTATGCAACTGTCCAAAGATTGGGATGAAACTGATTCTAGCTGTGGGGATGAGAGTTGCGATGAGGAAATTGCACCTAAGAGTAATGAATCTGATACGCTGAAACTCCCCTATTTGCCGTTGTGAGTGGAATTCAGTTTCGCGCTTTTAATATTTGCTGTTACCAGTTGTATATATTGTCTTTGTGTAACGTGATTAAGGAGGAAGTCATAAAAATATTAATACTTGTATGAAATTTGTTTTGAGCTTGATTCATTTTGATGATTTCAGTCTCAAGAATCCCTCGGCATCGTGGGCTCTTGCAAGGGCTGCTGCGATTACTTCCTGGCTTTGGAACCATGATGCAATCGCCCACGTTTCTTTCCGCCTAGAGCAACAAGATCAAGTCCATCGGTAAGCAGAATGTGTCATTATTTTCTATAGTTGTTGGCACTTTAGAAAATGCTATTACGCATTTGTGTAATTTTATTGAAAATATAGTGATTGCTGCTTTACCTTTCATGGTTACGTAAAATGCACATTTGTGTACCCCTGTTGAAAATTCGTAATTTTTACTTTCCGGAGGCTTTGGGGTACAAGAACTTATTTTACCTCTATTTATATAGGCACCTTAAAACAACTAAGCCAACGTTTCAATTGGAAGATAAACCTTTACCCGGGGTTATGAATCCTAATGTTGGAATCGGAACTTCTTTACTCCAAAATGCCTATATACAAGTTTATACACCGCATGTACCTGCAGATTCTCAGAAGTAAACTATGTTTTTGTCTCAAAAGTCTGCAGTGTAGTGTGTATTGTATTAACTGAGAATGTAAATGATCCTTTTCAGTTTTTCTAATAACTATTCAATTTTTTTCAAGGTCTCCGAAGCCTAATTACCCTAATGGGCATCGATTGATGGAAACTCCCATTTGGTCAGAGCCTCGTGCTGTCAAACCCAACGTGTTGAAAGATCAAATTGTGTTAGGCTCTTCTTATCCTATCAAATCAGAATCTGATAAGGTTCATTCCGTTGACAAGAAGCCTTATGGTATCGCCAAAAATCATACTGTAAACTGTGATAGGTCAGTCTCGTAATATTCCTGCTGTTTTTCACGATCAGAAAGTTATATTGTATATATTCATGAAACGGATTTTTTTCGTAGGTTGAAAAACATTGGTGGAGGGTTAGAGTCTTTAGGAATCAAAGTTCGGCAAGAATCTGACACAAGCTGTACAGCTCGAAGATGCTTACCTTTGAAACCCTACCGCCCAAGAAAAATATTTCAACTTGGAGGTGTCCATAAAATGGCGTTTCAGCCATCAAAGAAGCCTACGATTATGTGTGAATGCTTCGGGAGGAAAGAACTGTGTGCGTCTTGTTCAGGACGGCTACAGAAAATTAAAAGTGTTGATGGTGATTTCGACGATTTTAAAGATCTTACTGGAATTCTTGACGATTCTCATCACCAAAGCTTAGGTATTATTGAAGGTACGTATTCTGATTCTCCTTATTTCCGCAAGTCAATTGCTATAGCTTCCGTGTATTCGACATTCGACCTTTAAATTTATATGCTACTAAATACAGTGCTGCTCCACTCCAATTCATATTATGTAACTCAGTGATACTCAACAATAAGAGTGGATTTTACTCATATTTTTTTATGGAAGTTAAAGTAAAGTAGAAGTAGGAAACGGAACCTACTGGCTAACAATAAAATAATTTTTTTATTCCGTTGTAAAGTAACAGCAGTATTATTTCGCCAGTCACCGTAACTGTGCGAAAAAATACGCAGTATTGTTGTTACAAGATTGTCCTTTATGATTGTGCATTTACTACTAATATTTCTTTTAAAAAGAGTTATATACTTTCAAAAGAGTACAAAAGAAAAACTGTTCTTCTAATTTGATTTGTTCCGAATCGTCTAATAAGCTTTTGGATTGCTTCATTGTCTCAAGGTAATACTGTCTTCATTTATTTCAGAAAAACCTCTTCCGTTGATAGTAGACGCTTCTCTAGCCTCCGAAGGCTGGGATAAAGTTACCAACATAGTAACGGATTTAATTGGAGAGCCACTGACTGAAATTGAAGAAGCAAGCAGCAGACAAGCTGAACCCATTAAAAGAAGGAGAAGGAGACCTAAGCGTATGTGCAAACTCTTTGTGCTAAAAATGATTTTTAAATTGATTGATGAGCTGTTTTGTAAGTGATAATGATTCTTGATTTATCAGCTGAATTTGTGAATACAAGACCAACGACCAGTGGCACCGCTCCCGCAGCCCGTGCAAGTAATTCAAAGTACAAACGAAGAAAGTTTAGCTCAGTATCATCCGATGTTGGTAAGATACATTCTGACTAAATAAGTTTTTTCAATAATAAATGGATAACTTATTTTGTACTCGTAACTCTGATAAATATTTTCTTGTAGGGGACGATTCCAATCAAAGCGAATTGTCTGACGAAGATGAAGAGTATTCCTATATATTTGAAAATGGCATTCCTTCGCCAAGTTGCAAATATTCTAAACGGGGTTCTGGCTTGGGTCAAGATGGTTACAGGTATATTTCTGTCACACTCAAAACTTTCTGTACAAAAGTTGTGAGATGTATCCTGTATGATGTATTGATGTAGTATCTGTTGAATATTACATCATACTGGAATCACTCCAAGTTTTTAAAACATGTTGCTTGGTCTTCGGTGTAGAATTATATGTTGGTTGCGAAGTAGCTGAAAAGTTATCAAGTTACCGTATTCCGTATTATGGATTTTTTTTATTTCTCTGATGAGCGGGTTGTCTAGCTGTTAATTTTCATTAACTTCAATGAAGTCGTGTAGGAAAAGTTTTTAATATAATAATAATATTAAGGATTTATTGTCGGTCAAAAAGTTTCATTTTCAGTTGAATGAACATAATATCAGTTTGTCGAATTAGAAGCTCACGATTACAAGTCTCTAGCAAAATATTCGTCTAAATCACAGAGGCAGTTTCACATTTTTGTTGGTTGAAAATACGCACAAGTTTTTCCTATTGTTTGTGGATATGTCCGTAAATATCAGCGGAGATACGAAGGTTTGGAACTCAACCGTTTTGAGATAGCTGATGAAATCTTTACACAGACATTACTTCGTCTTAACATACTCATGAAGTAGCTAATGTTTAAAAATAATATAAATGAATTAGTGATTTATTATTGTGGTGGTTTGGAGATTCGAGCAAAGTTGAAGTCTGAAATGCATTGTATTTAGTGATGTGGCAACTGGCCTTAAAATTTTGATGTCAAATCTAACTGTGTGTAAAAACTCAATATTTTTATAAGTTTCAAATTTTACAAAATGCAATTTACTACGTTTTAATGGAATTATTCTAGAATATAGAAATAATTTCTTTATTTGTGATATTTATTAGTCTAACGAAAGCGTTGCAGATTTTAATATGGCTTGGTTAGCAAGCTCCGTGCTTCAGCATACAGGTGTTTTGAATGATAATAATTGTCATTATGAATTCACAAGAGAAATGAGTAGTAGCATTGAAAATATTTGTGTTGGGAATTTTGTAAATCTTAAAATCTCAATGGCTACAGTCGGTTACAAATGTCAGCGGTAATAATCTTCTTGAAATAATCTTCATTTGGAATATCACCAAGTTCATTCTGCGTCTTGACTGTACTTAATGTTAAAAATACTATAGAACACCCTTGCCGTATATTTAAAAAACCAATCGTTTTTTACATTTTTCAGGCGAAAGCGGGACGAGAAATACGATATAGATAATATAGTCATTCCTTACAGTATCGCTTCCACAACGAGAGTGGAAAAGATTGAGTACAAAGAGATCATTACTCCCAGGTAATTTCTATGAATATTTAACTATCAGGATATAGATATATATTTATTTAATGACCGATACGACCTTAGTAACTATCTGGATATATTAAATAGAATGTTGTAAGGTATGAACAGTTGAAAGTTGTTAGTAATTAAAACCTTGTCTGATTTCACACTTTTAGCTGGCGCCTTCTGCCAAATGGGTACGGTAAAGCCGCGGGAAAGAATGGAATCTGCACCAACGGATGGGATGAAGAGGTAAAAGATAATATCCAAAATTTTGATAAGTGTATAACTGATAGTAATGAACTAGATTTTTGACAGTTTTGTGTAACAAGGGCAACATTTTCACGTCTAAGTCACAGAAAAGAAATAATTTCAAGGGTAAATTTTAAACATTGTTCTTAAATTTCTAGATTGAAGATTTAAGTATGGAGGTAATCCAGGCTCGTCACGAACGGAGTGAAGTAGAGGAACATCGTAAATTTAATCGCAATCCGAAGAAATCTCATCGTAGGTCTAGGCGAATCGATTCCAAAGCGGACTATTCCGATTCAAATACCCCAGGTGAAGATGGTAGCTGTTCTTTTACAAATTGCGGCCGTATGAACCTTAGACTTTCCTGTAAATTGTGTTGCAAAACCAAAAATTAATTCTATTACATGTTAATCCTATTGAAATTTTTATTTGTCACTTCTAGACCCCATGTCACCCAATCCTGAAGGCAGTGATAACTATCTATGTTCGCCTGGCTCTCATTCCCCATCGGTACACATTGACAGACCAGAGTTTGCAATGGTAGTGCCGCCTATACCAGCAACAATGCTTGCTCCTGTAGTTACCGAAGCTGTGGCAGCTTTAGCTGTTAGTGCTTTAAAAATGCATTCTATGGGTCCAGGAAGGAGAAGGACAATGTCATCTACAAATAGTGCTGCCAGCATAGATGAAGATGACGACCGTCGAACTGTAATTTTCACTCTTTTTTATAATGCCTTGGTAAATAAATGCTTTCCTGGTCTTTTTTAACGGAGTGAAATTGGAAATATTTTTGTTATGATAACAGAATGTTGTACCCTGGGAGAAAAGAAGCTTCCCCCTTAACGAGGACGAGTATCAACGGATGCGAACTGAAATGCCAGACGAATATCTTAAATTATGCGATGAAGACGAGATGTTTTGGAAAGAAGAAATGCACAGCTAGGAGCTATTTTAATTAACCTACTTGTCAGTCTACATATATTTGAATATATAATATATGCTATATTATATATGTATTAAAATTTTTATAATGTTTTTTTGGCAAAATAACTGAAAGCAAATGGTGGCGCAAGTTTGATTTTTGTTGTTTTTAAATTTTATTGACACAAACACTTCTCAATTCATACGTCAAATTTAACTCTTATTCATGAATTACAATAAAAACATTATGACTGGATATTCTCATACAGCGTACACATAATGCCTACCACGTTGCATCTAGATTATTTTAGATAAATGATGGTAGTACGATACTTAAATATTACATCATGTAGTACTTTATATGCATTTGAAATCACTATTAAACATTGAATCAACCAGTATTAGCAATTTCACACTGCATAACGGTGTTATATTTTCAGGCAGGGGTCTTCGGTTGCTGTTTTAATGTGTGCTTATTATTTTGAACTTGCAATAATTATTGCAAAGTCTATTGTTAACACGTTAACAGCTCATCCGCTGAGTTAACGAGCTGAAAATGGTTGCATATTCTAATATTCTGGTATTTACTTATTATTATTTTTGATGTTAGAGCATAAGATACTGTAAGTATTATTTATAATAATATACATTTTTTTCTTCCGGTCTAGCACAATAGGATATGTATTTGTTTTTTAGTTGCAGGCATTCTGTGTTTTTATCGATGGTATAGTGCATGTGCAAGGTTTCCTTCAATTGCAAGTAGTGTTCTGTTTTAGAGGCTGAATATTTTACATATGTATTTCTTTTTTATGTATGTACAACATGAAAACGAACTCAGTGATATTTTTTGTCATGAGGTTTAATTTTTCTTCCTTTACCTACCTTTACTCTTAGGGCATATTTTTTTTAATGTAAAATTTTTCTTCAAGAAAGCTCTAATACTGACCTTTCCACCAAAAATTTACTCAGTTCATGTGAATAGCCTCAGAGGACATTAACTAGGTTTTACTAGTTTTTAATGCATCACTCCAGGAAGAATATTCCCAAGCCATGCAGAACTGAAGGAACACTTTGAATGCAGCATTTCGTCTGTACATGCTCTGCAGTACTTTATATAGATTACTTTCTACAACTGTCCTTAGCTAATCATACTTTGTTTTGTAAGGCAACTAGTGACAAGTTCCTTAGAACAACTGTCACCTGCACAAAAAACCTATTTTCCCCCAAAGATTCTGCTGCCATATTGCCTGACCACTCAATGATTATCGAAGAAAATATTTAGTAAATGCATCTAGTACAAGGTCCGTGTTATTATGTATTATTATTGTTAAAAACAAAAAAAAGTTATTATTATCCAAGCTCTCGAAAAGAGAGTCAAGACAAAATGGAGAGAAAATTTGGTTCTGTTGTATTCATATAAGTACTTACAAGCTTTTTTTAGCCCAAAACGGCTATTAATTATATAACCAACCATGGATCTACAAACCATGACCGAATCGTTCAACATTTTCGTTCAATATGTATATTAACGGCCTTTCTACAAGTACTATTACTGACACCAGTCAAGAAGTGATTTTAAACCATTTAGCTTTTAAACTCCAAATTAGAAATTCCTATGCAACGACAATCCCTGCTGAAACAACGGCTGACCACATACTTTTATTACAATGTATGTATCGAATTTTTCCCCCTAAATACAGAGACTAAACCAGTTAATTTTAATTGGTATTTTCGCACGTGAATATACATATTTCCTGACAAAGTGCGGAAAATTCCTTATTACCAATTCTGTTTTATAACCCCAGACTAAGTGCAGTGGGCCGATTGAACAGACAGATTTTTTCATGATGAAAATTGAACTGATTGATTCATCTGGACGGAACGGTCGAAGGACAAGAGAGAGATTATGTCCATCTTTACAAATCTTTGAGGTCCCCCTGCACCAAGTCCTTCTAACAATATAAAAGTACGCACAAAGTTTTTAATAATTTACAGATTTAAAATTGAAAGTGGTTATTATTTTTACTTCATTTACATACTATTCAAAAATTCTAACCATTTATAGTTTTTATACCTATTACAAATTTACTTGTATTTATATCAATATACCCAAAGGATTTTCTTTAAAATATTGCTAAAACCAGTATTGCTTTCACACGCATGCCTTTCACTGACATCCCTCTTTAGAAATAATTATACATGCGTTATTTCACACGTATTTCCAGGAATGACAAAACCAATAATGAATTTCCGCTTTGAACCCGATTTGTGTAATGACCCCATTAAAATTACTCAATTTATAAAAGTTATTACAATATTATTTTATCTGTGTTTATAGGCATATAAAAAAATTACATTTACCCATGGGCACAGTAATTCAATATTATAACAGCATATGTATAACAATAAATTTTCCGATAAGCACCTTCTCTCTGACATTTAGTGAAAAATAAATAATTTTCGTCCAATTAATAAAACGTGTACATTTTGATAGCCAAATAGTCATTTATTATTCAAGTTCCCAGGGCAAATGAAAAAAAATCATCTTCTACAGAAGTCGTCATTCAAGTCTTAAATTGATTTCAATTCTCCAGTAGTCCATTCACACTTGCCTCGAAAAGATATTTTTATATCCTACAGCTTCTTTTTGAGAATGTATATAGTAAATTCTTGTTATTTACCCTAAAAATTTTATTATTTGTTTTCCACATACAATATATATTATATATATATATATATATATATATATATGTATTTATTAATACCTATGTTTATATAGACTCTATGAACAGGAAAACTGCCAAGCACTTCGCTAAATTTATCTATTAATTATCATGATATGCATCGCCCAAGGCTACGAAAGTCTACATAATTCACTTGTCCTTACAGAATATAATATTTTTTTTATATAGCGAGCTTCACTTCGCGCATATATTTATAGTATAGTAATAGTTATAATTAACTAATTCATATCCACTTGAGTCTCAACTCAATCCAAGTCTCTACGTCTATGTAATTTTTGTAACTGATCCATTTTTTTAAAAGTTACAAATATCCTGACAAATCTACCCCTATTCTTTCACATATTTACTTTATCATTACATTACACACACTGTAACAAAAGACATGCCTGCGTCTCAGTTTTTTTTCTTTAAATTCATCCTAAATTAACAGCAAACTGTACCTTCAGGTTTAGGATTTTTACACAAATGACCTTACTTCACTATACACGATAAACATCAAAAATTTATTTATTAGATCATTGTCATATATTTACAACAATTACCCCTAAAAACCTTTTATGATTTTACAAATGATTCTCATTCTTTCTTTTTTTCAAGTTTTCCTTTTTTACTCATCCTCTTATTTTTATAACACCTCAATAATTTTTAGGACTTTACTCGGGAATCTTATATAGGAATTTCATTCTAATTTTACAAGAGACAAGTTCCATACCACAAACTCATTGCTTCGTCTCACCATATAAGTATAGGTAAAATCCATTATGTATATATTTTTTTTTACCACAGGGACAAACAACAGTTGAAGTTAACATTTCCATTCAGACAATAATAATAATTGTCAATGTGTGCAAAAACCTACTCTTGTCAAACTAAACACTTACATTATCCCTAAACACATTATACAACACCATTCAACCTCACAACATTGTTACACGAGCATTTATTATTGTAGCACAGATACATATCAAATCCTCAAGTCCAAACTAAATTTTAACCAGAACATTCCAATGAGGTCATTTGGGTTTAACCCTCAAAACAATATTATTTCAAAAAACAGGTAATATTTTTTTTCTCGCTATAGCTTTAAAAATTCTTCAAAACCTGACTTCTTCTCACTTTACACATAGATTCTCTCTGAGGAGGGGGGAAACAGAAGTTGAAGTAGCCTTTTCTAATATGACGCATATGTATCAAAATAAAAATATTCTAGTCTTTACATAAACCATAGGTATACTGTACTCATAGGGAAACTATATATGCATACAGTATAACTTTATTTTTATAGCTTCCTTGAAGGATCCTTGATTTAAGAACTCTATATTTTACCTGCAAGCAGTTTCATCCACCTCTAAATAACTTGTCAGTCACGTATATATAAACGTTTTGTGGTATATCGGAAATACAACTGATTTCAACCTTCCCGCATTTGAACTAAAATACTTGAAATTATTATTAACATACAATAATATTCTTGTTTCAAATTGATTTCATATCACATTTTATGCCTCACATTTAAAAAACGGTATACTTTTTCTAATATTATTAAATATATACCATTCGTTATTCAAGTGTCTCCACATAGATACATATATATTCCGTATAGAGACACTAGCTTGAATTTGGAATGATAATTTGGGTGAAATTAAGGGCAATATATTGAAATTCCTAAAGGTTTATTTAATAAACGATAATTCAAAGTGGGCAAATATATTTCTAGCTTTGCCTTTTTGCTTCATAAATAATGATAATAATTGTTTCCTTACATCAAAATCTGGTCCTTGGTTTTACCCATATATTACATTATTATTTTTGAGTAGTATTTTTTTGAATTTAGTGCAATTATAATCATTATGATCAATCATCTTCTTAAGTAATAACATGTATAAAGTACATGAAAAAATAAATTGTAAAAATTCAAGCGAATAATATAGATACAGTCATTTTTTAAATAAATAAACCATTTTTCAACTGCTATAAATTTTGGTTCTCTCCATTTAAATTGGAGAGCTCCACATCATAAAATAGTCATTGGAAGGAAGGAGAAAAAACATTGTTAATAATGAGGGTGAGTGTCAAGTATTTTTTAGATAATGTGTCGTGATTAATGCGTTGCAGGATTTATAGCTTATACACAGTGAGATTAGTAAATTAATTTGATTTTACTCTCTTTAGGTATCTAAAAAAGGCATGGTGATGAAACTCTTCTCCGAAATTGCTATTTTTCCACTAAAAAATCGATATAACTACAGGGAATCCAAAGACATACCTATCAAAGGAACTAGTATATATACTAATATCAATTGAAAAAAATATTTTTAAATTTAACAATAATTAAATAAAATGACAGGGTAAAAAATGCTGATGGAAGTGCTGGCACATATTGCTCAGCCATCACCAACCACCTTTCATAGCTCAAATGAATGCACCGACTTTGTTTTCAAACTCATTAGTTTCAATAATATTCCTCTATATATGACCTGCTCATATTGTTATATAGTACACTCTATTTTTCTTTTCATTACTACACTATGTAAGCACTTAATAGAATATTTTACCTCATTTCATTCCCATGTCCACCCGAATCAAAATTCGACTATTATTATAAGATAAGCTGGCAAGTGTAGGACTTATAGCTCAGTTACAATGTTTTTCAACAAGAGGAAATACCTGGAAACCCTTCAGATCTATGTAAGTACAATCCTGTACATGTCTATTAGCTTCTGTCAAATTATCTTCATTAGCTATTTAAATCATCATGGGACAATTATCTTTGAAAAATGTCTTCCTTTTGTATGATAATCAATCATACGGATTTCCTCCTATTTCTGTACGACAAACTATCCCTGAATAACAACTCAACCGCAGATATTCACTCATATTGTCAGCTATATATAAGGAAAAACATAATGGTTGGTTTCTATCTCCGTCTCGACTTCCCGTCGTCGCCAGAAAAGTCTGCTACTACGATCGATATAGTGAAAGCCATATATACTCCTTTGCTCCTTGCATTTCTTTCTTTGCATTGAGTGAAAGTTTGGTAATTCAGGCCACAACAGTCTATGTATATACTTCTATACGTCTCACGTGATTCTTTGGATCCCTGCAGACAAATCTGTTCTTGTATTCTCTCAGTTTAGTCAGTCAACTGTGCATTTTTTTAAAAAACAATTATTATATTATAAGGGTCTACAGAGAAATGTTCCATCATGGTTTCTTTTGGATATTCCTACAATATAAGTCAAGCTCCTATGCTTATGCATTGCGATCTTATATGTGCATTGGGAGAGATGAGGTTTAAAAAAGTTCCCTAACCTTTTACATAGTATTGCAAGCCATATTATAATAATTCCATCTCTATCATCTGTTTCCCCACCAATTGTATTCTCAATTGTAAGCTACATTACAGAACTTTTAACTATGTTATATTATTGTTGCTCAAATATGCGAGTTTGTATAACTAAAAGACGCTCTTCTAATTTACACCTTAAATCACACTAAGCTATAGTCATAAATTTTATGAATATTAATAAAAAGTTTACATACCATAAAAATGGTTTTGGTAACATTAACTTTCGCCGGCCTCAACTTTCAGAGGAGTTTTGTTTTTTAACTTAATGAGCTATCCCCTAACTATAATGTACAACTAATTACAACTTACACTATATAATTATGTATTTACATTATACAATCCTTATAGCTTCTGTAACTCTGTTCAAACTCCCATACTTGTAATATTCCACGTGGTAGTACCAACCAGCCCAAAGATGCTATTGAAATCAATAGGAGGAATTTACTATAAAGTAATTACATACCAGGAAATTAAATAAGGCTATAATTTTCCATCGGTTTATTTTTCTTTACCACTCTAAATAAAAACCCGGCTTTCCTATATAGTAATGGAATTATACCAATTGAATTTCAACGAGTTTGGAGCTTTCCCTTGCTGTCTCTAGCTAGGGAACTGCCATGTATAGTTTCCATTTACAGGATGAAAAATACTATAGAAAATATGTAAGTTATAGAGAATAGAAATTATAATGACATTAGTAACGAATGCATAGGAGTAACAGCTCCTGGAACATTTTCTTTCAATGATCCTCCAAATGATAGAATTACTTTCCAATTAATGACCATTTGATGTAATGTAATTTGATAAGGTGTGGATTTGTATATAGATATACATATTTGTAGAGCCTCAGCTAAAGTTCCTCTGTGATATTAAACTTGTGTAAGAAAAACATAATAATATGTGGCTTTAAGAAGAAAGAATAACCTCTGTCTATGTCTAACACTTGGGCTCCCACATATATATTCTCATTCAACGGGGCTTTACACAATGTATACAGGCTAAATTCTAAATCAGCAAATCACATCTGTAGTTATGTTATTATCATAACCTATAATTAATTCAATTTTTACATGCGATGATAGTGCGATCGTACTAAATTATACACACACACAGTAAATATGTGTGTACCATATAGTTTTTACATTATATTACACTAAACCCGATGCAAATGTCGAAAGGATTTGTCTATACAAGATTACCATCTATTTATGTTAGGGAATATTATATTTAAATACTTAATGTATTTCCTCCTGTGTATATTTAGAGATCATTATTTACATTTCCGACCTGTAAACACATCAAAGTGTCTAATACGCAAGTCTCTAATATATGAATAATAATAATATTGAAAAGGGGAAATCCCCAAACTCGGATGGGTTATTTTCTAACAAGTTTCTTTCCTTTTTACATAATACGTACAAAATTCTTTGGGTGATTAGCTTTTCATCTTTGGACGACTCCAATAACAACAATCATTTAGTTGCTTCCACTCCCTTAACAATATCATCATTAACTTTCCTATAATAATTTACATATCTTTCTTATCTATATAAATATTACATAAGTAACTATAGAGATAAGATAATAACAATAATTAATCCTAATTCACATGAGAGAGAGATACTGATAGCGAGAGAGAGAGAGACAGACAGAGACATTTAGCTTATTAATTACTTACATTGGACTTACAGATCTACTTGAAAGGATTTACCTTTATTGAAATAAAAGGACAATAATTCTTATACCAAATCCTATTAGCGACTCCAACAATTTGTCATTCATACATTTACTAATATTTACAATTATTTACAAAATATTACACAAAAAATGCAACTGCAAATTATTCTTCCTTTCTCAGCTCGGGAAAATTCCAAGCTTTTTTAATCCCGTGAAATCACTCCACGTTCCACTCATTTTCCATTGTTACTCTCATTAGCTCTAATCCAACTCCAAAAATCTATCAAATGAACAAATCAATTTCTCTTTTAAGTCAATAAAAACATTTTGATAGAAAAAAATGTGTCGAATTCCATCCATAATACCTTACATATAGTTTATAGTATCAATTCAATGCCTTCCCTTTTAACTGTAAAAAATAACGGAGACTCTTAAACACTATAGAGAATAAAATTCTTAGATCATTACTATATGGCTTGATAATACATATCCATACATGTAGATACATAAATAAAATCACCGAGTTTAAAGCGACTAATACTCGGGATTTATTTTTGAAAACCAAGTTATATAAACTCTTTGGTTGTTTTGCATTTACGAGATCTGTATGATAAACCAGAAATCCAGTAATAATAATTAAATGTATTAATATACTAAAAATGACATAATGCTATTGCATTGTATAATAATAAATACGTTAACAAAATAAACTTAGCTTTATAACCAAAGTATAAATAGCTGTTTTTGAAGGTCCCCTTCAATACATTTTCATGAGAATGCACACACCTATACAAATAATACTTCAATACTTGTTGTCTCTTTTTCAAATACATTGTTTATGTATGTACTTTTGTGCGTACAAATAATACAAGACAGGTCTTTTGAGTCTGAGTGACATCCAAATTTTGGATATTTTTACGAGTCGAATTAATTATTGGATTTGATGGATCTTTCAAAAGAAAATCATCATTGTGCATATAGCTTCAAGTACATTGAGTTATTGGTTGTGCATGCTTTAGAAATAATGTTAAAATTTTCCAATGAATATTTTCTATTGAAAATATTACATTTAACTTGGATAAAGTCTGAAGTTAAAAATTGAGGATAATTATTACTATTGTTAAGAATAAGGTTGAGAATCTTATTACTATATTTATGTATAGTAGAGAGAAATAGAGAGAGATAGATAGAGAGAGAGAGAGAGAGAGAGAGAGAGAGAGAGACAATACAGATTCGAAAAAAATATTTCTTCCCCCACCCCTTCACAGATTTTTGTGGCAACCCTTGCCTTTTTCCCTGTGTGACTACATCCATAAAACACACGTATTTTTTCTTTTTACTCCTACAACAAATCTTGCCTGCCCCATTTAATATTTATGGGGTAAAACTTGTCCGTATTGCACAACATTATTGGTCTAAATGTCTGAATGAGTTTTACTGTTTGAGAGCCTCTATTAAAGAGTATGTGCATATATTTATAGGGAACGTAGGATCATTTGTGCTCGGGTAAAGAAGTAACCTCGTGTTTTCATGAATCATTTGCTCAAGCAAACAGACGAGAAAATCTTGAGCCGAGCTGTTCTTTTTTCTTGTAATAATAGTAGTAGCAAGTACAATATACAGTCACAAGTATAGATAGAGATAGATGTACATCCAAGTTGTAACAGAGAACCAGTGACGGTGTAACTGCTTCATGAATTTAAGATTGCATTTACTTTTTTTTTTGCAGAGCATCTATATATAATATAATCCGATTTTTTTTTTGCGCAGCACATTCACTATATATAGACAACAATGGCCACGCATGGATAACATACACATACATATTGCCAAGTTCATATAATAGTACTCTTCTTATCATACAATTTCCTATGTATTTCTATGTTCCTCCTCCCCCGCCCCCACTCAAAAAAATAATACCATAAAAGTCATATATAGTCCTTATGTATCAGAGTATACATTAAATTCACAGAGAAAATTTCTCTATACACTCCTACTACTCTTGCACACACACACACACACGAATTCCAGTAGATATAGTAAGAGGAAAACTCCAGACTTGACATTTAAGATATTCTCTGGGAGTATAAAGCCTTTATATTCCAGCCTTTTCTTCCATAGTACTTCTCTGCGGATAACTGACATTTTCATGCAGACCCCAGGGGATGGTCACCCAGTGAATTTATGGAAAACGGGGATAGGGAACGATAGATGACATTTCTCAACAAGTTTCAGGACTTAGATAAGAAAATTATTTTTTTTTGTACAAACAAAAGTATAGGTTATTTGAAATTGAGACGGAAGTCAAGACTCAGAGGAACATCTAAAAGTTATAATAAAAAC
The DNA here is from genome assembly GCA_034693705.1 of Spatulosminthurus flaviceps. Lineage (NCBI taxonomy): Eukaryota > Metazoa > Arthropoda > Collembola > Symphypleona > Sminthuridae > Spatulosminthurus > Spatulosminthurus flaviceps. The sequence goes on along the minus strand of JAQFXU010000014.1, from coordinate 59,810 downwards.
AGATTTAGAAATTTACGGACTTGAAAAACTATACAAGAGAAAAAATTAACATCATTCTTCAAAAATGTGTAAGTATACATTTTGATGTTAATAGTAATATATACAAATGATGCATATAAACTTTCAGAGAGATTTGGCAGAAGGGGCAGGGGGTGGGGGGAAGATTCAGAGAAGGGGGAGTGGAGAAAAAATCCAAGCCAATCATGTAAGTGGATAGTTGTAAGTAATAATAGTAATAATAATAATAATACATATATAGGGTGAGTAACAAATACATATAGTAAAATTATATAGAATAACTATATAGAGAATGTAAATAGTAACTGATAGTAAAAGTACAATTTTTTCTTTCTGGGTTAAAAAAAGAGGGGGGGGGTGGGGGTGGTAGAAGCAAAGGGTATTGGGAATGTTTTCTTTACACCTTTTTTTCTTCTTCTTCACTAAATATATAACTACGAATGTCATTTTAAAAACCACACCATTGACTCTTACATCTGTGTTTTACATTTGAATCTTACTAAATTTTCTCTCAATCTTATGTAATGGTTATTTTACTGCTATTTAAATTGTGATAAATTATATATTTTCTCATTCATTGTTTTTGAAGATCTAGAGAGTTTTAGATAGATATATGTATATTTAATAGAGAGAGATAGAGAGATTGTATGACGGTTTTGTGGTAAAAATGTCTACATTATTGTAGTTTCTGTATTGTTTTTCTTTTCTTTGGTAAAGAATAGAATGTGTTCTTTTTGAAATTCTCCCTATGTTTTTTATAAAGTTGTGTGTGTGTGTGAAGTGTTTTGTTTGAATGAAATGAAAAAATCCAAATTGAGTTGGTGGTAAATGTTATTTGAAAGGAGGTTAAGACTGGCCATTCACATCCTTGATCAGTCCCTGCAGAGAACAAGAGAAAACATCCCATGTAATGGAAGTATAGGAGGAAACTAGCGGATCTGGAATGTACACCATAGAGAGAAAACGTATTCAGTATGCTCAAAAAGATTTTTCAAGTCAAAAAAAAACAAGATGGACTTTTGTTTCTTTTTTTCTGAGGAAACATGATTTAAAAAAATGTATTGTATTAGATAGTAGTAAATAGTATTTTGAGAAAGGTTTCAAAACACATTGTACTAGTTTAGCATGCAGCATGCACAAAAAAAACAATAACATAACCGGAGGATTTTAAAGTGGTTATTTCTACAAGGTGCAACTTTTTTTTCTGGAGAAGGAGAGAGAGAGAGAAAGATGGAGAAACAGTTATATGTATGTAAAAGACAAATTCTTCTTTTTTTGGTTGTAAGTCAGTAAGTAGTTGGAGACAGTACAGATGTTGTTACTTTTTAGTTCTGTTTTTTTTCTAGGCGGCATTAACAATGTGACGATAAAGTAGAGGATTGGGACAGGGAGGATGGGATGAGGTGGTCATAGCATTGAGGTTATTTACATGATTCACATGGTTGTACTGGGGATGATGCCCATTCATAGTCACGTTGGTTGTCGTCAGAAGGATACTATTCGGTCCATTCACCTGATTCACCTCTGCCATCTTAGTCTTGGCATACTCAATTCGAATCCCACCACGGTCAGAATATCTTAAGAAGGATCCTTGCAAAGCTGCCATCGCTTGAGTTGCACAACGGACATCCACATACTCAACAAATGCAACGGGACTGCCTCCTTTGGTGTGCAAGCGAAGTCGGCTGAAGCCTGGGAAGCTGTCGGGATCAAATCATTCATTTCAATTTAGTTAATTAATAATTTGCTCGTTGTAAAATGCTTCTCATTTTTTAAAGCAAATTTACAAATAATTCCTCATTGATTTTCCTTTCTCCATCTTTAAAGGAGAATCACTGTTGTTGTTGAAACTATACATCCATTTTTATTATTATATTAAAGGTGGAATCAGTCCATGACATGATAATCCTGAGTAAACATTTCAAGGGGTAGTTGATTTCTAATTCTATAGGTGTTCATTTAAAAGATAGGAAAGGGTAAAGGAAGGGATAAATTCTAGTAGGGATTTCCTATGCATAAAACAATAGGGATGAAATTCTCTGTTTGGGTGGTTGGGTTCTTGCGCTATTAAATTGTACTTTGTTTTTCATTTATCATCCTTTTGTGTACTATGTGAGAGAGGGCACGTGGAGTTATACAAACAAAATAAGCTGTAACTTGGAGTACACATGTGAAAGCATGTGTTTGATAAAGAGAATTCCCCTTCGAAAAATGACCATCTACACGTTCCCTCGATCGTACCATGGAGGCTCGAGAGTATAACTAGTAAAGATATGGAACAGAGATACCAATAAAAATGTTCCCAGAACCAATTAAAGTTTAATTTAATCACAGGTATACAGGGACAAAATCAATAGAAATTTCCCGACTACTACCTCTATATGCTCTCTCAATTTAACCCGTCCCTCCACGAATGAGATAAGCTGTTAGAGGAAGAGTCTGGCTTAATTGAAATTCATTAGGAAAACATATCCAAGGCTAGGATATGTTTCCTTCTGAGTATATAATGAATGTCAATTAAGGTTTGGTCGCAAACTTTTGGAATTTACAAAGGAAACCTCCTACAAGCTAAAGCCCTAAATACATGGAATCAACTTCCTCCATACTTCCTTTTAGATACACAAAAGCCCCTCACTTTTCAAACCATTTGAGAAAGCTCCTCGTCACGTACTCAAATATTCACTATTGGGCTCTCTCTCCACATACTTTCACATCAAAGTCACACTATACTCATATCATGTCATCTTAGTCAAATGTGAAACTCCATAGCGGCTAATATGATTTTTTGTCATGCACAAACAAAATTTTAAACTCACAACGCAACTTGTCCCTGGCAACAAAATCCAACTTTCAGACTTTAACAATTTATGCATACATAATTCCTCTAGAACATTCTTACAACTTTCGCTATTTTCTCCCAAGCTCCAGTACATTTCTCTATTGTAAAAACTACAAACAATCCATTTAAAAAACCAATAGGAGGTATGGAAAAAATAAGTGCTGCTCTATACTTGGACTATAATTCATTTGCGTGGACGAGCCAAGAGCATGCAATGATATTTTCTATAGTAGCTTTCCATAGTACTCAGCTGGTTGAGAAAGGGAAAAGTAGAAAGAGAATAAATGTTTTTTCCTCGTATGAACACATACCAGACTTTTATGTATCTCTACGTATATGGCATGGCTCGTGAATAAATACTGGACAGGTCTGGGAAACATAACTACAGCTATACCTATAGATAAGGCCATATCCTTTCTTCCTGCAAAGGACCAACTATACCATAAATAAAAGTGAAGGTGCTAGTGAAGTCGGATTCAAAGCATGTGAATGTATAGGGTATTATTATTGTAAAATGGGCCGAGTAGTACTGTGCGACTAAGGTATCCCAATGAATTGGTTAGAAGAAATAGTGCCGAGTGTTGCCACGGAATGGTGGAAGAGAGAGAGAAAGAGAATTGTGTGTGCTACTGTCGACTACCAGCCTTAATTTTGCTTTTCCATGCATATTTCATGTGTGTGCTAATGTGAATAATTCAAGACTGCTTTGTTACAGTTGACGATTGAGATAGAGAGGAGCTTTTATTATGTATGTATGAATGAGGTAGTAGTAGTAGAGAGAGAGGGTAGTGAAAAACCCGGGGAGAGCTAGCCAAGTTACACAGGTAGTAGTGGTGGTAGTTGTACTAGAGGAAAGAAATACATGCAACAGAGTGAGTGAGTGAGTGAGTGAGTGAGAGAGAGAGAGAAAATAAGGGGAAAGGAAAGTAAACTTTCCGACTTATCTACTTTAAGCTCTCAGTTGTTGAAACGAGAAGTAGGGAACAAGTAAGGAGTTGGCAACACAAAAACCTTGGCTTCAAGATGAAGAATAAACGACCGATATATCACAAGCATTAGCTAGTTTGCATGGTTCATATGGAACGACACGAATCGAACTGTTTTCAAAAACTTGAACATATTTATGCATGGCTGCAGAGGTACATATATCTACATATAGTTTGTGTCCATGTCTGTGTATAGAAACCAACACAAATTGTCTACCTAAAATTTACTCTCTTCTGACATAACCGTCTCTCTCTCTCTCTCTTTCTCTCTCCCAACTGTCATCCATCCAGCGGGTCTAAAAGAGGACACAGTAGTGTCCGATGCTACAAGGGTATTATTACAACTCATAACTCCGAACAGTAGCTGATTTTCATTGCATGTGTACATATAATGTTAACTACGAGATGCTATCAACTGTCACGAACTTGCTTCCCAACGTATTTACCTCCACCTATAGAAAAAGCGGAAGCCTCATGGAGCAGTCAATCGTCATTGAAACTTTCCCCTCTCACTGCATATGGTCAATCACAACCCATATAAATCTCTCCCATTTACATCCAGCCAATTTTTAATCATTTTTAGCTTCCCCTTTATACATACAAGGAAATCCACCAATATTCCACAAGTTCTCAGTTCCAAAGCAATTCAACTGAATCTGAAATTTAATCAACTCTTTTTTCGTCATGTAGGATTTTTCTATGCACATAGCACTATACGACTACACCCAAGCCATAAGCCCGTATTATTATTTAAATTGTCACATTTGAAAGGATTTTTGATTTTTACGTAGTTTTACACTTTTTTGTAGATACATTGGTTTTCCAGGCTACAATCAAAGTCTGTGGTATAAAAATAGTTAAAGAAATTGAACCCACACTCATTAATCACCTGGGAAAAAATGTAGCTTGGGAAAAAGCTAAAAGCGCAATTTTTCACACAAAAAAAAGCGAGAGAGAGGGAGGAGGAGAGAGGAAAAGTTTTGTGAGGCTTTACCTGCCAAAGATGTCTTTCAACTCTTGCTCAGTAATGAAGGCGCCCAAATTGGCAACGAACAAGGTGGAACAAGGTGCATGACTACCCATGGATTGGGAGCAAGCTGAACCGACTGGCGAGGCCAATGAAGGCGAGGGCAGTAAGTGGGGGATGCTGGCATGAAGTGATCCTAAAGCTGGACCTCCAAGTGTCAATGCTTGCTGTGATAGTGAGTTCAGACAATCAAGAGACCATTGATTAGTAGAGAAATTCTAAAGGAAAAGTGGGAAAGATTGTTTTTTTTATAAATTGTTAAAACTTTTTTTGGGTGTTAGAAAGGTTTGAAGGAGGAAAAGTTAATTTCATTTTGTAATAATAATAATAATAATTTTCAAAGGATGTATTTTTTTGGTAGCTATCAAAAATGCACTACAAAAACCAAGAAAGGACTACGGTGAGAGGAGTCATGAGGCAGAGTGCACTGAGACTGGTCCAGGACGGCATTGTCAGGGTGCGTACGGTATACTCGTGGGTGATTTGTGGCTGGGACACTTTGAAAAGTATTCTCCATTTGTTTCTCTCTGTTTTTTCTCCTTCACATAGATTTTTTTTAGCATTTGACGAGAGCATTCATGTGAAAAAGTTTTAATGCTGCTTGCTTGGCCGAGTGAACTTCCTACTGACCGGTGAAACAAGGAAGCTAAATTGTTTTACAATTTTTTTTATTTATTTTTATTATACAACTAAATCTTATGGGTGGGGAGGGATTCTAGGTGTTTTGGCTACTTTTGAAGATATTATCCTACGTCGAGGATAATCATCTCAAAGGATTTACAAAACTTGCTATATACTCTATATAGTCACTTTATAAAGGTTATTGCCACACAACAAGGAATCTACATTGTTTCTACAATTTTTAGCTAATTTGTAGCTGCAAGTAATTTGCAATAAATAAATACTGCCAACTAATTTTTTCAGTACAATCATTCTTCCCCATTGCAGCTGTGTATATCTACATATTGTGGCTAAAACCTTCCTACAAACGGCTCGCATTCAAGATATCTCCTGATTTCAAATGATAAGAAAATAGCCTTGATGAAAAATAAAATAATTATTACAAATTAATTACATTGGAATGGAGAAAAAGTTTTCCTCTTTTAGAAAGTCTCTATTTTTGAGAATAAATAAAACACATGTAAAAAGATTGCATTCAAAAATAGTGAAATCGTCGCTTACAAAGGTTTCCCTAGTCATCAACCTGATTTTTAGTACTCTCGCTTTGCACACATGCACTTTTTGAGCACATGTGGAAAAAAAAACAACTCGAACATTTCCTTTCAATATAGATTAAACTTAGGGATAGTATATAAATCTAAATACATTCGTATATTTTCGAAAATGTAATTTGCTGGAAGCAATTTTGCGCGTGAGGGCAAACAGTTTTGGCATTTATTTATTTGGCTATCATGAGATCATAATTTATAATAAATTTTATCAACTAATTTTTTTTTTAATTCTGTAGCTGTATCTACTACTATAGGAATGATTTCATTTTAAAAAACAAATACATGGTGGAAAAAAATTTGCTGTTAAAAAATTAAAGGTTGCTTCTTTCATAGGCGACGATTTACACAATAGTTTTTTGAAGAATAAGGAGAAGAAAAAACACGGTGCTAGAAAAACTGAGTGGGAAAGAGCTGCTGGCTGACAAATATTAATGATTATAGTTAATGATATTGGCAAGATATAAAAGGTGAAGGCTAGAGTAATAATAATAATAATAATAATAATTAAAAATAGAAAAATACTTGAGAGTGAAAAGGGCAGAGCCCTGGTGCCAGAGTGCTGGGAAAGGCCTGTGGCCAAGAACTATATAATCGAGTATAAATGTACTAAGTAAATATGACTAATAAAAACAAGTACCATAGAGAATATTTGTTTGTACTTAATGAGAAATTCATAAGAGCTTGGCGCAATATATATGGTGAAGTTTAGTTGATATTAAAAAGGTAGTAGATTTATATAGTACGAGGATTGAAATCCTACTGTATTCTGTTGGTGGGGACCACCAGAATCCACCACTTGGACATGAAGGCCAATCATGAGAGGAGATCCTAGTGAAGAAGTCTTTACCACAAACACTGAGTTAGGGAAGGAATAATTGGTTGGGGTTGTTTTGGTCAGAGGAGAGTTCACCGACGCCGTACTCTGGTGATGATAGTCCACCGAGTCCAAACATTTCGATGAGGATTGGGGTCTGGTGTCCAGTGCCTCATCCATGATTAGGGAACAAGAGGAGGAAGAGGGAGCCAAGGGAGATAGTCAGAGGAAGGAGCGAAGAGGCACCTGTGGATGTAAGGCAGGGTGAACCAATGTTGGTGCTTGAAGGCCCCCTGGAATTTCCGCAGCAGCTGCTGCTGCCGCCGCTGCTGCTGCCGCCGCCCCGGAATACGCCAGCGGGGGAGGCCATAATTCCGGCGCTCCTGTGAAGAAGGGACCACCGAGAGCTAGAAAAAAACCGTTCATCATTTTTCATTTGTTTTTTTTATTTTATTTAGATATTTCACGCTATACACTACATACATATATACACTCAATTATATATGTCACTTAAGCTTCCTATTCTAGTCACAGAGCTACTGGATACTTCCGGTTAATGTAATGCAACAATTGCAATGCATATAAAGTTGAATAGGTGTCATCTCATCATACAAGGGCAAAAATGAAAGAAAAGTCAAGGGGAGAAAAAAGAAAGAGGAAAGAGGGGGGGGGAAATGATGGTTTGAAATATCTCTTACGTCCGGCCAATGTGTGCATGATGGCTGGATGCGGTGCAGCGGCTGGTGGTGACTGTTGCTTGGGTTTACTAGCTTTTGTGTTACTCTTGGCAAATTCCAATCGTATGGTTTGGGGTAAGTCAGGATCAAACTGTACACCCTGTTACACATATGACAATACAACTATTTTAGTTTACGCTCCAATTAATAGTTATCAAAACGCAAGTCATTCCTTTTTTTGCAATTGCTTCTAATTATTGTAAGTTAAATCCAAATTCTACAAATTAAAACTGCTGAAATACTCATTCGATTTGATTATTATTATTATTATTATCATTATTAATGATTTTTAAAACAAAATGAGATGCTTTTTTCCGCTCATCTGTGCAAACAGACTCACTGGCTTTGAAAAACATATCAATGATACTGTGTGCAAAAAAAAAAACAAGTGAGATTAATAATATATTTTGAAAAGCAGGTGAGATCACTTTAATTAATAGCATTTCCACCTTCTACCAAAACAAAAATATCAACAAAAACTTCCGCAATGTTTCCTGCATATACAAGCCTAAAAGCTCTAGTTATGTAATCATATTTGTATGTACGTGTATATATATTTATGAATAACAAAAGGAATTTAAATCTTACCTGGAGGACTTGCTTTGCAGCCTCAGCCTCGGCCCGAGATGTGAAAGTAACAAAACCAACAGGCTATGAAAGTACAAGGAAATTTGCAAGTTAAATTCCCCATCTTTTCCATTTTCACTCTCCGTCATTTTTTCGTATGCATTGAATTTTATAGAGGAAAACTACTACTACATGATGGCACTATAACAATAGACACTTGCAAATACATACTACGTATAAGACGGAGTGAGTGAAAAGTACAGGATATTATTTTCCCCTTTACTTTTCTGACAGGTCCAAATATTATGGAAACATTCTATTCAAAGTGAGCATATAAAGAGAGGGCCAACTTACCGAAGATGTTTTCCCATTTTTGCTCGTTACTTTAAGCTGTGAACCTTCATATCCCTGTGGAGTTAAAAATAAAATAAAAAAAAGAAGAAAGGAATTCTCCCGTCAATAATTCACTAAAAGCGTGAATTATGTCTCTCTGCAAAGGAGTGTACTTTTGAGTCAATGAAAAATTGACAAGTGACAAGTACAACAAGCAAGTCACTACTATATTCTTTCAAAGGATGAAACAAACTTTGTCCTATGTATTTCTAATAGTATAATAATAATACCATTAGAAATTTATAGTGTTCGCAAGGGAGGACAAGCATGCATATACATGGGTATATGAGTAAATATAATATGTATGTTTATATACAAAGATAGAGACAAATAGGATTCTCTCCATTCATAAGTACTTACGTCATATCCTCTGAAAAGTAGGTACAATTCCCTTGGCTTTGCATCCATCGGCAAGCCACTCACAAATAGGGTCCGCACCTGGAAAACCAATTCAATTAAACGTATTTAGGCACAGGCTCAATGTTAACAATGATAACTTATTATTTTATTACTCTATGGAATTGTCACCACCACCGCATTTAGATACACATATACACCAGACCGCTTCACAATCATACGCTCATCCTCCTCCTGTCAACGTGCTTTGTACTCCACCACAAACCTCTCCATTCTCTCTCATTTCCTCTCATTTTCTCTCTCTCTCTCTTTCTCTTTCGGCAATAGCTCCAGTAAAAGCTTTCTCTCTCTAACTTTATCTTTTTTCTCTTTCTCCACTACCAACTAACTACCTCAGGTCTTCAAATAATATACTTTTGTACTTTCTCTCTCTCTCTCTCTCTGCTAAAGCGTAGTCATAAAGTTGTTGCGTTCCTAGAAAATACGAAACACCTTGCTCATTAAAGTCTTCCTGCCAGTCACCTAGAGATACTCAAAGGACCTCTCTTTTGCTCTTGCCTCGAGAATACCATCGTCACCCATTACATTCATTAAGAACAAAGGGTAGTGGAAGGGGAGTAGCATTTTAATCGCTCAAGGAGATTTTTCTTCAAGCTTTTAAAAGGTTACCACGAATGTTTCAACTTTTTTTTATTTTCTCTCCCACAAACGTTTCCTCCCTCTATGCAGGCCCAAAGCTTGAGTACTTTGTCAATACATGCCATGATGATGACTGTGCGTAGTACCAAAACATGTGCATAAGAACAATCAAGCAGAAACGAGCGCAGTGATAGCCAAAATGGAGCAACTTAAGAGTCACGTAAATAAAATGCACTGTATCACCTTCCTTCATGAGTTAGTAAGACCATACATTTGTGGAGTACTTTCCCTATTATTAAATGGAAGGGAAAAGAGAAAACGTCATTTTGCTTATCAAGATGAAAAAATTAATATCATCCCATTATTTTTACACCCCATCCTGTCAACACAGCACAAAATGCCAGGCTGTACTAAAGCAGGAGAAAGTTAAGCTAAATAATAAAAAGTCGAGAAATATGAGACATTTATCCTTTCACTCCTTCATTTTTTTTTACCAACTATGACAAGATAAGTATCTCTATTATATCCATCATTCAACACTGTTTGGGAAGAAGCTGCTCACATTTTCTAGATGCATACGTAAAGTATGGGAGAAGAGTTGAGAAATACTCATGAAAAGTATACCGGACTTTTACTAGATAAGTTAAACCAATGAGAATAAGTAAGTTGGATGGATTTGAAGAAATTTGTGCAGTGTAGTGTAAAAATTTGAGTAAATTCCGAGAAGAGAACATTCTAATGGAATTCTTGGAAGGTGAATTTCCCGTGCAGTGGAAGAGTTTAAGTGGAGGAAATTAAATTAACACCTTTCGTCATAGGATTCAAATATTTATAGGAGTAAATAAACACACTTAAAAATTGATGTGGTGGATGAACCACTTTGTGAGGATTTAAGCTTCAGATGTTTATTCCATAGTTTTCTATAGCAAACCCAATATGTTTGGATTTTCATGAAAAATTGTAGAGGAAATTTTCCATGAAAAATTATGAAAGATGATTTGGAGAATCAAATGAAAGGATTTGATAGGGATGTCATTTGGAAAAATATTTTCAACGTAGAAAGTATACACAGTGGTTGAGAAAGAAAAATACAACTACAGCGGGATTCATAGGATAAATACATTGTGATCCACGTACATATTATGCGTGGTATGAAACTGGAAAAAAGTGAGGCAGACGAAGAGAAAAAAGGCTAAAATTCCTTTAAACTCAACCACTCTTTCATAAACCTCTGAAGAAAAAAAAGAGTCATTAGAAAATTTTAGGCTTGGTAACATGCGAACTAGTTTGGTATTTGCTAAGCGTCTTTAATTCGCAACATCAAACACCGTCGAGTAAATACGTTGAGTAAAGAGCTTTCTATTTCCCTACACTTTTCTTACTCAGCGGTTCAACAGAAATTCCATTTACGGGCTATATTTGCATCCATATATGGTTAACAATAGCACTTTCCTCCATAGCTAAAGGAGAAACGTCTACACGACACCATAATGGCAGATATTTCACTACAGATTATTACTAAGCACGCCGACCGAATTCTACCTCCTAACTGCGATAGGAGACCTAAAGCAGCGGCAACATACTGGAAAAATGATATTCACAGCAATTTCCCCACTTTCTCTCGCACACACACACACAAAACATCAACAGAGGTTTAAGTACATTCTCTTGACATAGAGAAAAAATAGCCAGGATATTTCCATAATATTTCCACCTTTTCTCACAAGAGCCCCATACACTTGCATGTTTATTTGCATAAATCCAAGGGAAACGTTGCCGCATATGGATTGCATGCTAAAATATTATTTTCCTCCCCAGAACCTCAATGATTACGCTAAGATTACACGTGCGTCGTCAAGTTCCTCAGCAAGCCAATCCCTACCATGGCATTGTAACGTACACTCCGAGTTTATCCCCTGGCCCGTTGTTATCTTACACCTAAATTATTATATCTATTGCTCCACAGCGGAATTCCTATGGACATGCATATAATAATACAAACGTATCTACAATAATGAAAGAGATAAAAGCTTTTTCTAAAGGAATTTCTCTAAAATAATTGCACTCTCCTACCATATAATTTCATGCTTCAGAATTTTTTCACCTATTGACTTTCATCAATTGAATATGCTTGGTGGAAAAGCCTCAGTAGAAAATAAAAAAGGATTTTCATATTCTTGGAATTCACGGGCAGTATTCTTTCCCTATGTATTTAGTTTACTCAAAATATTAACTGTTAGTTTAAAGCAAATGCATGGTTTGGTTTAATAGCCAAAATCCTTGACCCTGAAAAGCCCAAATTTTTTTCTCCAGCTCTCCGGCTTCAGCTTAAAAACTTTTCCTGTCACATTAAAAAGCTCCTGGAGGGAATTTTATTAAAAAAATATGAGGAGCAGAAAGTCGGAAAAGAAATTCCTAAACAGATTTCAATAAAACTCCTGTTATTTTTTCCTTGGCAAGAAAAAATTCGAGAAAATGGCTAAACAATTTTTTCATAGATTAAAGATTTATATATTCTATGTATTTTTTCAACTACATACTTTGGATGGCTCTAAGGAGAGATACTATGGGAAAAGGGACGGGGAAATTTCGAGCATTCAAAAGAAATCAAGATTTGAAATTAATTCTTAGTACATCTCCACTACCTCACACTCCCCGCTCGTACTCTCTCTCGCTCTGGAAAGCCATTTGAAGCTGGAGGATTTCAAAGAAATCAAGTACTTAATTGTTATCTTGTCTCCCATGCAATTCAAATCCTTGTACATCTTTAAGGAACCCAGGCATAGTAATGTAAGTGAAAACAAGTTTCATTTGTGGAATACTTTGAGACCGTTGAGAGAGAGAGATCAGAGGAAGCTGTAGAACAACCTCTGACTTTCTCTTTACTTTCAAAGTAGTTCGCAAAGGAGATTTTACCTTCCGCTAAGATAGTTTTGATTTCTCAAGCGAGCTTTTGGGAAATGGAGAGAGAGAGAGAGTGGGGAGAACAAGATGAGGCACAATTGTTTCCTTTATGTCTATACATACTCTCGCCATGCAAATGTTATCTCTCTGGAGGTAGGATTTTTTCCAAAGCTCTAACTCAACATGACACAGGTGAAGAAAAGTTTTACTGTAGACGGTGGTGCATTGCAAATTGCAATGTATTGGGATTGTAAGATAAAATGTAGAACCTCAAATTGGAGTTTCTTTGAAATAGACCTAAAAAGAGACCTAAAAAGATGTGAGTTGATAACCTTGGCTTGAATATTCTCAGCTCTTATTTTTTTTTTACTACTACTATTGCTCTCGTACATTTTTACATTTGAGGAAACTTGCTTATCTCCATCAAGGAAAAGAATGTGAGGGATATTGTCATGTAGCTATGTTTTTTCCCCATGAATTTTTTCCTACTTCTGTCACTGAAGAAAAAAGGGAATTTTCCAAAATGTTTCCCTAGGAAAAATAGAATTTAGAAGAAAGTTTACTCATGGAGGAGTTGTTGGGCTAAAGTAGAAAAAAGTGAGCTCTTTGTCAAGTTTCTTTTAGTGTGTACTTATAGGGGAGAAATGATCAATCATAGTCTACGGAATAACTGAGCCATAACCATGTCCACATGTCACATTAGGCTAAAAAAAAAGAGTAACCATGAATCTTCTGAGGGAAATTCATATATTTCCCTTATATATGTAGCCCTTACTCCGTCTGCTAAATAAACCACGGAGGTGTTTCCAACCGGCTCCTCTTTTGTCCACTATTACGTGTCTACAAAAATGGTTGTATACTAATACACAGAGAGTAGAGAGAATCCTTCCGAGAGGAAAATATGCCCTCTTTTTTTCTTTTCTTTCTCTCCTTTGAATGGAACTAAAGCTTCAATTTATATATGGCTCCTTCAAATTAATAACAACTACTCCGCCTTTTCAAAATATCTCTGTAATAAAGGACACACGCTTCATGTCAAAATGTTGACGGCTTTTTATCCTTTCAAGTAGATACGGCATATTGTATGGAATATATTATACTATATGCCATATAGGAAATAGGACTATCATTTATGCATGGATAAAATACTAGAGTATCGTGTAAACATTGATAAAATATAACAATACCGTCATTTAGATACAGGCGAAGAAAATATGGAAATAAAACGGGAGCATTTTACTTTGAAAAAACGTATTAAAAATTACTGAATTGTTGAGAAAACGAAAGGGCACGGGTAATATAATGAATCGGAGGGACTCATAACTTTGCATAATTGAAATCTACCCCTATTGACCGATTTCCCCCCCCCCTAAATTTGCATATAAATATGCATAATTCATTTTCTTTATAATTTAACCAGTCAATTTTTTTCACTCAGCCCAGTAACTATATTTACAGAACTATAGCCCATTAAATGTATTAAAAATATTGACCGTTATACATGCAAACTTGGTAAAAGTCCTCGTAGAGATTTCTTTTCTAATTTTTGTACAGATACTTTTTGCAATTCAACATAATTTTTCAATCTTCAAATATATAGTGTTGACGGTGAGGAAGAAATTTATTTTTGGATCCAAACACAAAATCAAGTTTTGAGTATTGACTCAGAAATGTATGAACTTTAGTTTGAATAACTTCTTGGAAAGTGAGGAGGATCAATGTTATAGGGATAGGGAGGTAGCCGTTTGCAAAAGAAAGGAGTGAATTGCATCAAGGAGAAAATATTCTTCCAAACATAATCTCCTCACCTTTTCAAGAGGCTTTTTTTTTGTTACCCAGGCAAAAGAATAAAGTAAGTGGTACGTTTCGACAAAGCTTAAGCTCCAGTCAATCTCACATAAAAATCCGGGTTCATCTTCAACGCTTTTGAAATGTCAAGTCTTTATATTGTAAAGTCCGATCGTTCATATTTTTTCCCCTTGAATGTCTCTCGTCAAAGTGTCTATAGGACACGGTTGAGTGATATCAACTTGGTTTTCTTAGAATGGGGAGAAAAAGCAAGTAAAGAGTCTGTCATCAACAACATTATCAACAAGAGATGAGCTTTATAAATTCACAGCTGTTGGGTTGATCTACTACGTAGGAATAGGAATGCACTTGAAAAATGTAAAAGTGTCATTTATCACAACCGTTCAATTAGTTTCTAACAATTGATAAATTTACTCTGGAAAGAATCACAGTGTGAGTATATTCAAAACCTTTCAAAAGACTCACAAGTTAAGGATAAAAACTCAACGTATCTCCCTTGACGGATGAGGTGTAGGGGAAATCGGATTTTCTAAATGCTAGAAAGATATTTTTAAATGCTCCTCTTGTCTTACTCCGTCCTACTCCTCAAATGTATAGATAGGGACTTGTAAGTAATCCCTTGAAATGTAGCATGGTGTGCTCAATGTTATGTTAACATTTTCGTGGATTTCTTTTTTTTAAGGTTAGGGACATTCTTTGGGACTTGTTGGGCCCCTGACAGTCTTAGCTATACTTTTTCAAACTGAGTATGCTCTCCCTGGTGTCTACTATCAACAGAGAGATAGAGAGATAGGCGGATATACTCAGGGACATTTTAACATGGGAAGGAAACATGAGAGGGAATTTTTATTCCCTCGAGACCGGAAACGTTCTGTACTGAAAGACGAAAGATGATTAGGTCTTGAATTTCCAAGACTCCCCATGATCCTTCTATAATACTCAAGTCCTTTTTACAAGAGTCTGTTATAGCTTCCTTGGCCAATTGTGTGTGCGTGTGTGTCTGTGTGTGTGGCAATGTAATATGGAAGAATCTGAGGTGAACTTACGCTTCTCAAAGAGAAACGAAGAAAGTCTTTCTGTTGATTCTAAACTATATAATATCCAGGGCCTTGTGAGCTTTAAGAAAAAAATATCTTTTTCCTCTCTCCCATCTCCACATATCCTTGCCACTCCAGAAGTATCCTCTTATTGTCAGAGCCAGGTTATTATTATTATCACATTTAAGAAGAAAAACTTCAAATGGCTTCATATACAAGAATTTATACTCGACAAATTTCACCCACTTTACCCCCATCTCATTTACCATTGACTTTGTCATCCGCCGAGGTCAAATTATATGGCCCTTTTAAAAGTACATGCATACACAAAATCCTTGAGTCATATGTTTTACAGTAGGCTTCTTTGTTAAAATTAACACTTTCAATTCCCATAAATAGAAAATGAAGAACATCATATTTTTTCTCCTACAAATTACATAAACGGAAGCAATTCCTAAATAAAAGGGTTCCTATGGACGTGACCAGTCAAATTAATAAAAAAATAACGTCAAATGAAAATACAAAATACCATTTTCACTCCCACTAGAAAATTTTCTCTCCCTTGAACGACTGATGAGTAAGAGAAAAAAGGACGGAGAGGGAAAGTTTTGCATTGAAAGTAATACAATAAGATTTTAAGAGACGCTGACAAGAAGACTACGTATACTTTCTCTTGCTCTGCTCCGAGCCACACTACTCACGAGAATTCCCCTTCAAGATTCTCATCGAAAAAAGAATAAGAAATCTGTCTAAGTTCCTACAGCTCTGGTAATGTGGTTAGGTAGTTACTCGACATAAGTGCCTCCTGCCCTCCGCCACAATGTAGTTCAAGCGAGAAGGAGAATAATCCATTAAAATTTACATCCAAGAAATTAAACAACCCCACAATTCCCAACTTTCTAAGAAGAAATGACATTCCTGTCCAGGCAATCACTCATCCTGCCACCATTTATTCCACATATAAATCTGTCAATCCAAACTACTGCTCCTGATATTAAAGCAGTAGTTGTTCCACATGAGACTAGGACTCAAAGTCTTTCTCCCTCATTATTTACATATTTTAGCATGTATTCAATTGAATGATACCAAGGTTTTGTCAAATTCTGAACCACAGAGGCGGAAATATATTAAATTAATCACTTCTCTGGATCAAATTTACCCGAAATTTCTCCATGTACAACCAAAACATTTCAAATTTCAACCTTCGAAACACACAGACTGTGTATATTAAATTGAAATAAAAGTTCTTCCCCCTCCCTTCGATAAACAAGGATTTCATGGGAAGCTGGGGGACTGCCGCAGGAAAACAAAACAACTAAGACAATATTTTAGTCTCCTCTTCAAATGACATGGATATTTCTTAGGTAGGACTAAACTAATTAACAAGGGTCTTTACACGCTATATTAAAATGCAGAGCGCTTCACAAGCACGGTTTTATATGTACATTTGCTCAAGCAATGCTATTCCAAAGGGGAATTGGAGAGGAAGAAAATACCTGGACAAACTTGTGTAATCCCTGTATTACCAAGTTCAGCTCATCCATTCCTCCTATGCTTGACAAAATTGGCAAGGTTAAAGGACTCGAGTATTCTCATGGTGACAACTTCCCAAGAAACTTGTCCCTCATGAAAGTCTGGATCCAGAGAAAAGAGCTCGCCTTTAGGCCACTTACACGGAGAAAATTGAAGAATCGATGTAGACTGGGAAAACCAGTTGAACTTGGGTAAAGTTTCTTTTTTTCCTATTCTACGTGCCACACAGTATGATCACATTTTTTCTACCAGACCAAAAGTAATGAGAATACATGGAATTTTTAATGAGCTTTAGTACAACAATTTGTGAGTGGGTTTGTGGTGGGGGGAAGAAGTTTCTAGGTTGATATATCATGTTGATCAGTTAGGAATTGTCAGAGTTATGGGTTAATTCCTTCCTCATTCCTTACTAAAACTCTACAGGTTTTCTTTACTCTCACACAGGGGCTTCATCCTTTTCAATCCTTTTGTTAGTTTCGGGCTCTTTCCTCACAGTAGTGGTCTATCACTCACCTGCTTTCATTTAGTTATCCCACACACACTCAACTTTGCCCTGCATGGATTTCCTATGAGTATACATACATACGTATATATATATATCTATATAATATTTGGAATTGCTATCAATTTCTTGAGTGCTTCCTTAGGGCATGTGTCCTAGTGGTGGGTAATAGCAGAAGGATTTAATGTTCCAATTCCTCCTTGAATTTCATTCTTTGATTTGTTTCTCCACAAGAAAAATATTTTTCTATTGAAGGCAAAGTTTGTTTTTAAAGTAATTCTTTAATAATATTTTTATGTAGTTCTTCGGCACCAAATTCAAAATGTGACTTAAAATATATTATAATCCCAGAACTTTTAGATGTCAAAATTGTGTGGTAAAAATTAAAAGCGTAAAATTTAAAATCTTTAGAAAATTCATTTTATAATTTGAATTCTTTTTTTTAAAAATAGATGGAGATTACTGGGTATTACTTGGAATTGGTACAAAATTCTATTGATTTTTTTGTTACTATTGTATAAAAGCACTCCTGGATTATCAGTAGTGGAACAATTAGGATTATTAACAAGGATTCTAGTATTGTCTGTAGATGTGTATAGCAATCGAGAGAGAAAAATGTGAGAAGAATCGAGAAAAAAATGCATTGTTACCAACCCACGCATAGCTACAGATACAGACATGGTAGAGAGGAACTGGAATTAGAAAAAGTTTACTTGGATACAATTCACCAGAGAAGAGAATGGGATTTCAAAGAAACTGGCAAGTTCACTTTGTTACAGTAATAAAAGGCAGGTCGAGTAGATACGGAGGAGAAAGAGAGAGAGAGAGAGAAGAAAACATATTAAGGTTGAAATTTCCTAGAGATTCATCATGAACGTTGGTAAAGGAGGTGGAGGAGGTGGAAGCGTTGGTGAAGCATCCATTACCACGTTCCGATTCGACAAAATGATGAAACAATTCTCTTCTCAATTCCATCAGCGTACTCAACTTCTGACCCTCTTCTACATGCTCCATCAGATAAATGGATGGAAAGGAGAACAAGTCAAATATGCAGAGAGCGAGAAAAAATTTCAAGAAATATTGCAGTCTCATTTCCTTCCATTCTATAGGAAAATGTCTGTTTACGTTATGTTTTTCTTCAAGTGTGTCTCAACCTAATCTACTCAATCCTTTACCTCTACCTATACTCTCTCTCTCTCTCTCTCATACATAAACATAGGAATTTCTCCGGGAAATACAGAGTCAAAAAGGACGGGAGATATTAGGCGAGTATAGAGAAGGAACTCGCTGAGTATCGTAGCTCATGAACTTACCCCACGCGGAGAGAGAAAAAAAGTTGGAACTTTTGTTCTGGAAAAAGCTATTCTCTCTAAGTCTTGTGTAGGTAGAGAGAATAGGAACCAGTAGAGTACTAACTATCAATAATTCGGTACGCACTGCCTTGAATCGGTAGTAAAGGGGGCGAAGAAGAAGCAGAAGGGGTATAAAAAATAAACGACCGTAACTCATGCTGGACCCGTGACTTTTATTGTTATTCCAGAGACTTTGAACAAGAAACCTACTAATTGATCATTTAGTCGGGAAAGTGCGACTGTAGCATAGCATGGATTCCAATGTACTACAATGCGGAGCAGATTACTCGCTTCATAGCGAACCAATAAGTGCCTACAATGCCTAAAAACTCTTACTCAAATTCCTATCACTATAGATAGCCAAGAAGGTAGAGCCAGTTACACTGACCATTCTCCCTTTTGCTTTGAGTGAGCTCAACTCACGGGATTAGACTTGTTTCTACATCAAGGCATGGATTTTGGATACTTTCACCGCCGCTACTCCCACTAACAACAGCCACAACCAAATGTTTGCCTCTGTACTGCAGAGATTGATTTGAACACTACGGGTAGGAGGACTACTACATCCAAATACTGCAATATATAAAATAGCAACATATACAACACGATACATACGAGTGATTCCATTCAGCCCAGACTTCACTCACAAGCTTGTCTTTTATCATGTCCTCTCCACATTTCTTATGGTAGCAAAATTAAGGTAATATACCTCGTAATAATCCTCCTTGACCACATGAGCCACCTAAATTTAATACTGTCAGTAGTCAAAATGCCAGAGGAAATCAATTCTTAGATGTTCTTTAACAACGACTTATGGCATTTTACAGGGAAATATTTTGCAAATGAATTTTACAACTGAGTTCTGTAACCCTAAAAATTTGCAACTGAAAATGCATATTTAAAATTCTGGTTTTCGAGAGTTTCAGGGATGAACTTTTTTCCACTGGGTTTTTCACTACTGCCTGGCTCATATGGTTAATGAGGATCATGTGTTTTGTATGCACATTAATACATTTTTGTTCTCTTATGGAAATGTGGAGGGGACATGGTAAAACCTAGCCTTGTTAGATGCAATGCAGTCTTTCAGGATTGCTACGATTTTGCTAGGCCCTGGTTTGGGAAAAGCTTTGAGATAGGAAAAGTCGTGAGGAAAGGAACTTGAGGAACATTCCACTATGCACTGATCGTCACGTTAATCATTCACTTCTTTATCTCTGTGGTCCAGGTAACTGGCATACTTATCTATTTACTTTTCTCACTTACTCCTTTCTTCCAGCTATACTCTTTATTAATCCAGCTCTCGGAGAATATTTCCCTTGTAAATTTCCTTGCCAGCTAAACCCTGGGTTAGAGAGCTTACAGGAGTTTATTTACTGATTGTAGTTTGTAGTCGAGGGTAAGTTGTAAGCCCCTACGTGCTACGGGTGGATATGTCTTTATACATGTGTACACACTAAAAGTATATAGCCGGTTCAACAAGCCTATGCAATGACGTGGGAAGAAGAAGCAATGGTGGCTACCAAGGTAAATATACTTATATATATTTCCAGCATTACCTCTCGGTTTACATTCCTCCTTACACTCACCAAATATGAATCAGCTCTGTGTGGTGGAATGTATAGGGGAAGGAATACAAAATATGTAGGTCCCTATGTAAGAGCCTTAATCACGAAAGGTTGAACATACTTCCCAATCGGTGAATCATGTATGAGACGAAGTTTGAAGGCGTGAGGCTGGATAGCAGGAAAAACCCAATGATGCAACCAATGTAATCGCATCAGTCTCACTTTAGTGAGACTGAACTCGGGGTTGGAGTCGGAGCTTTCCGTAATCCACAATCATGAAATGGTAACATTGTAAAATATTGCAACTATTTGTATGCTCTGGGTAATAAACCTAGGATTTATGTACTTTCCTCAAATTTCTACTTCAGGTCTCGCTAATGGACTCAATTTGAACAAACAAGTTTGAATTCTCAATACAATAATTTTTACTCTTTAAAAGTGACGAGAAAAACTTTTCATCCCTTCCTATTCCCATAATCTTTGACTTCCGCACTATTCTACCAAATATATGTTTTATACCACACACTAAAAACAAAAAAATCTTTGCCCCTGTTGGAAAACTTTTTGAAATCATCAAGGAGAAATCACAAGGGTTATTTGGTTGTATTTATTTATAAAACGTGTGACTATAACATTAAGTAATTTAATTGGAGTCTACCGTGAAATGATGAAACTGGAGGTCACATCTGCTTGTTCGTTCTTTTTTTTATTTTAGAGGTAGGAAAATAATTATTAATACAATTACTACAATCTGTGTAGGGCAGGGCTAATAGTAAAAAAAAATAATTTATACAAGCTTAAAGCTTTTCAAAATTCCACTATTTTTAATGGAATGTGACAAATATTTATGCAGATGTTCATATCCAATGGAATCGTTGGAGTTAATTGAATCGTACAGAATGCATTTATAGCCTTGAAAAAAAAGTATGGGGAATGTGTGAGTAAGCAGAACATGTTAAAAACCACTTAGACATTTATGAGTTCATTCCTGTGTACTCGAACAGAATTCATTATTTGCTAATAGATTTGTGTGAATTCATGCCTCTTCTCAATATCTTTTGATCTCTCGCTCCAAAGCACGCACATACTCCAGAATGGAACTGAATGCTTAGGCTATTTATTTAATTAAACCAAAATATATGCATTTGGGATTATGCCGAGCATATGGGACTTCCTCCGTCTCTTCCGCAGTCCTCACTTGCATTTCAGTTTAAAATTTAAGTCAAATTGATTTCAACTCGCTCTTCATTTTAATTCAATTTTTCCTTTTCAACCATTCCCACCCCATCATATACAAAGCATCTCAACTTTTATATATCAAAATTCCATTATTATTTACCAAGAATGAGGCTCAAGTTTGAAGAGGATTTTTGTTCATGCAGAGTTTTGCTCCCAAAAGAAGCCATGGATAAAATATTCCTTGCTTTGAATTAACAAAGCCAAAGGGTAGAAATATTTTATGCAGACGGACAAATTTCCCTCTCTTGCATTCCAATCGATGGGGAGTAAACATATTGGATATGCACGTGAGGGTCGCGTAAATTACCCATAAGTAACTACACAGATTCTAATGTCCAATGCGTAAATGCATGGACCCTAAAAACATCCCCAGTTTGCAGACTAATTGCCCTCCATATAATTCAATTTCAATGCAGAACCTACAATTAAATAATTTAATTGACTGGATATAGGAATGTCGCTACGCCAACAACATGTTAAATGACTTCGTTATAATGAACAGGGTAAATTATAAAATGTCCCAATCAATACTTAAAATTGCTCAAATTTAACCCTTACTAAATTATATGTATTAATAAAAGGAGCTGTTTATTGCTCACACATATGACCAGTCTGAAGTCTGGTGTATGCCATTTTGTTTACCTTAACCTCCGCTTTCACGATTCTCTCTCTCTCTCTCTCTTGCAATAATTAATGCACCAAGAGAAAATATTATTCCAGGGATGACTCTATTGCGTGATCCCCTTAAAATACGACCTACCCACATTCGATCCATCAGCCCTGGGAGCTATACAGTATCAATGATCGAGGTAATTTCAAGAATAGACCAGTGTGCATCTAAAACTAAGGTGAGTTGGTGGATGGGAAGAGAAAATGATAGTAAATCTTGACTGGATCTACCTACACCGACGTAGCTATACAATTCCACCTTGCGCTTCGTGGAAAGGGAGCCGAATTACCTGGATAATTTCCTTTCTCCCCTGCCTTCCATTCTCTTCATAAAAAATATCTGCCTTGGAATGGACACCATTAGAAGGATTGCAAAGACCCATTAATTTATGGGGACACTCACCCACTACCTTTCATATTCCATGTCCTAAGTGCAGCTACGTACATTAAATATGCTCATTAGAGTGATTATTTGTGTCTTCACTTTACTTCTCCAGCTAATAACTGTCACGTGTGCAATGGGCTGGGGAATAAACTGGGAAATTGTTTATTGCCAAATAGGAAAAATAAGCTGGCTGGGGTTCTTCCCTGGGAAAAATTTACAGCCCAAGCGTGGACATTAACTTTAGAATAATGTCAAAATGTATTTGATTTTATCCCCTGGACTCTCTCTCGGAATAAAATAATATAGGGAGCAGGTAAGAAGAATTCTTTCACTACATTCAAGCATTCTTCTATACATCATTTTTTCCAGCAATTCCCTAGACTAGGAAAAGTGATATTTTCCAGGTAAAATTCCATCCTCGATTCTTTTCACAATTTTTTCCGAGGGAAAACATGAATAAAAGTGAAGAAAGTGAAGGGAAGAGTGGGAAATAGTCAAGTGGAAGATAGGACATAAAATTTGCTTGGAGCAAAGTATATATTCTCAATCGAATATCCACGTAGTGTCTTGTACTATTAGCAGGTGTATTTATAGAACTATTTTCACCATATGTAAAGTAGAGAGAGAGAGAGAGAGTAACCCCAAACAGAAGGTTATTTGTATGCAGTGAGCATGACGGAGCCAGTGTATAGGTATGTAAGTGTGAGCTGTTGGTATGTTGATATTAGCTTAGGCCAAACTTGTAGTACATAAGAGTGAGTGACTATTCCTCTCGAGAATGGAGCTCTAACACGCCCTAATTTTTGGCTTGGCTTTCTCCTGTCCTTCGGTTACTTTTTTTTCTCTCTGGATACTTTATTCCTACTACCGTCCTTTTGGCACAAGTGCTGCCGTGCATGCGGAGCTTTTTCTGTGCAGCCGACAATCTATAGAGTTTTTAAGCCTCCATTCTGTAGTTCCAACGAAGGCTTTTAATTTTCCAGGAAAAGATAAATCATACAGCGTCGTTGTTTGTGTACACGAAGGAAGTTATCGTTTCATGTCACATGCATCAATCCGTACACACAATACTGTTAGAGGGAGAGAGAGAGAGAGAGAGGATAACTACTCAATACATGTGGCTGCACTAAGTTGCTCTTCCAATGAAAAATCCTCTTCCCTTTCACTCACTCGCCCTCTCTCGCTCACATTAGGCATTTTAAATATACAATAGTATTATATAGGACTCTCGGAAGAAAAAAAGACACCCCACAATTGTCAGCCGTGAGTAGTGGAAAGCTCTGCTGCTCTCCTATCCATGGACGGAAACTAGGCGTTTTATTAATGACATAAATAGGATGGTTGGTGGGGGAGAGTAAGTACTCTAACTAGAACCAACACTTGGACATGGACGTGATGAAGTGACATTTCTATTCCTTCGCGTAATCAAACTCAGCGTATGGCCAAGTGTTTCAAATATTTCATGAGCCTTTTTCTGTTGTGCCCCATTGTTCCCATGACGACTACTCCATTCACTCCTTCCATTACCTCGACTTGAAAAAACCTGAAAGTGTGTTCTGCCCACCTACATATACCGCAGGTTAGCCTGGCCTTTTCCCTTGTAAAAGTCAAGTCCTACCTTCCTTTCCTTCCACCACGTCCCGATTTCCTTACCGTCTGCCAAGCAACTTCTCAGTCTCAGCTCTCTTTTTGCCAGGTGCTCTCTCCCCAAAAAGTCCATGTGGAAGTGAGTAAGTCATGGAAGGGAAGGAAATGCAAGAGAAAAAGGGTAAAAGGTTGGGAAGAGGGAAAGGGAAAAACCTACTGGAGCTTTTACTATATACAGTTTTAACATGCAACCATGCAAGAGGTTAGTCATGTGTGTGCGTGTGTGAGCTCTTGGAAGAGGATGCATATGCGACAGATATGACACATCAGTAATTCATAGTGTACCTTTTTCTACCATACATTCTTTGCATGTTGCCTACTCGCTGGACTCAAAGCACGCCCCAACTTTCTCCTATACCATTATAAGCAGCACTAGGCAAAACATTTTTTTAAACTAAATCTTACAAAAAATACAAAATACGTAGGACAAAAGAGACGTAGTTACAAGCACCTTCAATTGCGACGTTAAAGATAACAGTGACAGGAAGTAAGGATGAGCTTCGTATACTTTCTCCTAGACTATAAAACCTTATAAAATCACGAGTATTTCGCTACATGGATTAGTGAAGTCCCAATATAAAGATGTACCGACGAGGTGATTTTAACTTCATGGATAGGTTACAATCAAGCTAGGATTTACTAAGGATGTTAAAAATAGCCGCATGGAACCTTCTTAATCCCAATATTATGTAGAGCCTATGGCTTTTATAAAAGAATAAGCAAGGAATGGCAGGTCTGCATACAAGCGTCTTAGAATGGCAACGACATTACTACAATGCTTTAATGAAGCCCATCGTCATGTACATAGCACTTTTCATTCTAAATTACACTTTCTTCAAACTACCTCTGTCTGTTCTAGCTTTATTCTCGCTTTGATTGCGAATCTGAGAAGGTTGGTATGTGCGAAGAAAAAGAGGGAAAGAGGCGTTATATACAAATATTGTATGCACACATTAAAATATTTATTCCTCCAATGGACAGGTTTAATTAGTTTCAAAGCACACTTTCTCGATCTTCTACAATCATGGAATACAACTTTCTCCATTTATTTCCCTTTACCTCCCAAGGAAATTGCACAAATCCAAGGGTTATTTTCTTCTAAATGTTAATAGTTCTGGCAAGCGCACGGCAAAACTACAGTCTAGCTCGGCTAAAAATTCATTCAAGTCTCAATGTTCTCTTCTTCCTGGTCTCCTCTCTTTCTCTCTCTCTCTCTAAACTGCATATATATAAGAAAAGTAAATGGAAAAAAACCTAATAGGAAAAAGTTCTAAATTCACTATCTGTTGAATCTGGGAAGTGGAAACTTTCCAGCCTTTCCTCCACTTTCCACATAGTAAAAACATGGAAGAGACTTGGCTCTTTCTAATATGTAGAAAGATTGAAACTTAGGATATTCTCATATGAAGTTTCCACGGAGTCGGGATTATTTGGTAGTTTAGAGAACTGAATGTGGAAAACCAGGAGAGCTACTTACACGTCTACATGTTCAAAGCTGACGAGCTGACCATAAAGGAACAATGGAAGCAATTCTAGTGAGGAAGACACTGTGGGAACTCCATGCAATAAATTCATTTGGTCATAAAAGTAACAATGTGGCGATAGAAAAATCAAATTCAGTCTGGAAAATTTTCAGCAAGAAAACAACAAAAAAGAAGGAATCACATGAAAAAGCTAGTTCAAGATTATTTCTCCCTTTTATTTTCTACAAATCAGTACATATAGTTGCTTTCATGAAAAACCAAAATGGCTTTAGTGGGGAAGATATTTTAACACGATATTTGGAAATGATTTACAAAACTTTTTCTTGTAAGACTTTCTCCACTAAAAATAGCTGTGGATAAATATTTTTTTTAAAGACTGCAGGAACTAAAATAGGAAATTCCCATCTGAATGAATTGTATAGGAAAGTATGTAAATTGGAATTACTCCATGAGGAAAAATCATTAGAAGACGGGAATTGTGAAGACAGTCAAATGTATGTACTAGTTCAGGAATAATACGTAAATAAAGTCAAAATGAAATGAAATGAAATTGTTACTAAAACCACAACTTTTGGCTCGTCTCCTTTCACCTCCCAACTCCCAGCATCTCTAAGGCTTGAAGATTATTCCCCCCTTATTATTACAATGCGTAAACGGAGACAGGGAGATTGGATTCCCGGCAAACAATATTTAACAATACAAATATACTTACAATGCAATGATCGATAGAATAATAATGATAAAATCCTATACCCATAATTTCCTAACCTCTCTTCTTTTCAAGCAATGCCAGAAAGGAAAACACTCTTGCGACACATCTCCTCCGCCGAACATTCAATAACATAAGAACTGTCATAACAAGAGCGTGTATCTAGATATTGTTTATCATTTGAACGAGGAAAAACGATCAAGGATTACTTCACAAATTTAATACAAATAGTTCGACGTCCACAGATTAACTTGTGGTTCATTTAAATTACAGTGAGATTGGCACAGCCATATGTTTCTAATTGTCCCGGTATTTACAATGTCTATACTAATGTCCCGAAATACATTGGCGGAGCTAATCCCTAAATTATTTTGAATTTTCTAGCCCCAAAACAATAATTTTGTGTTTAGTAATTTTACTACATTTGTATGCAAAGGATTGGTTTGTCAAAAGCCAAAGTCGAGGAGAAATCAGAGCTCGAAAGCTCATTAAGGGTTTCCTTGCACCTGTGACTACTACTACTACTACTACATGCTCGGCGGGCATATTACATTCAATCTCATAGACAATCATAAGAACAAAAAGAGGAGAAAAAGGTAAGGGGAGAGACATGAAGGCGATATACAGTCTAGGCTTCCTGTAGTAACTTCCAACCCAACAACTTATGTAAGTAATAGCTTCACAACTGGCTAGAGTCTGTTGGTGGTGCGAGAAAGCAAGGGAGTGAAAGAGAGAGAGAGAAAGGATAAAATGGAAAGCTCGTGGCACTCAGTTCTGGGTTTTGGGAGAAAGAGCGACTGAGTAGTGAGTAGGAGAGAGAGAGAGAGAGGTTCATGGGTAAAAGTAAAACGGGGGGAAGAGGAAGAACAGCGACTGCGAAAGTTGAAGCACACAGCTCAAACGTAGCCATCGATCGCTTTCCATCGTTTTCCTGCCCTACAATACTCCAACCCCAACCTAGCAACAAAAACTTGCTCACCATCAATATCGCCATTTGTTGTATTAACGCTTCTTCTCTTCTTTCTCTGCCTGGATGAATTACATACGTAATTATATTACTAGCTTTATAATATTCCTCGCCTAGTCAAGTGCTCCTCTCTCCGTAATTCCTCTTCATGTAAACGACCACACGTGCACGCTACTTTAAGCTTATATTATTTCTTCTTATCAATATTTACCATCTTCCTCATCTAATCGATACTATTCCAATAGCTTTACATCCCACTAACAATTATTATCATTGTTGTCACAACAACAATAACAACAACAAACAACAGCCATAATGATAACTTTCGTATAAGAATCCTCATCAAGGGAAATTCATGACTCGATAACTTTTACCAAATTTCTTCATGTTTTCCATTCCCCATCCCTCCTAATCTTTTATATACTTTCTCAAGGAATTTATGGAAATTATACCCATTTTCTATACAGTGAATTTCAAGCTACTGTAAAACATGCTTAACAATTGAAAATTAAGTAGCAATTCAATTTAAAAGCATTTTTGACGTCTCCAAACCTTGATTTTTTGGACAAGCGTCAAGGCTTTTGTACCATAGTTATGAATTAATGAGAAATTAGCAGTAGTTTTATTACACGAAAGCTACGGACGAGGGAGATGAAAACTAGTAATTAGGATGACTGAAACCCAAGCTTTAAATTCCATCGCTATTATAATTGATCTTAAAAGGCTTGAAATGGAACACATATGCCTTTCCTCCTCTTCCACCAATATTCTCCCCTCTAGCTTTACTCCCTTACCCTTACCTATACAGCTCTTACAATTAGAGTAGTGCTACGAATGGGCTGGCTGGTAAAAATTAAATTACCTCAACCTGAAGATTAATGCAGCAATTTTGGTGATCAACAGACGTGATCTTACAATTATTGGAAAATCTAACGGAACCCTTTTGAAATCAAGGATTCTAATTTCCGCTGTAGCTCTTAATTTCCGCTGTCGTCCACTTAAGCATGAATTATTTTTACAAGCGCTCATTAGTAATAATACGGAGGTAGAAATTATTCTTAACACTTCCATATAACCTATTCTGACACACAAGAAATAACTGGATGGATTTATCATGGAAATAGAGAGTAACAAATCGTCAGAAGAATCTATAATCATCTAAGAATCCCGTTGAAACCATAATACGGGGCTCTATATTCTCAAGATTTGTGGGCACAAGAAAGATGAATAATATTTTGATTAGTAGAATTGACACTAAGCTTTCAGGTTTAACTCAAACTATTTCGACTCGCGTTGAATTCCCAAGTATAGTATTTTAAGAGTATCGCCTATATGCATTACAATTAGTCAAGAAGAGCCAAGTAGTAAATAGGTAGAGGAGGGAAAAAATCCATTTGACAAAATCCTATTCTATTTTAATATCCAACCAAACGTATCCTATCCTTTCACTCTCTCTCTCTCTCTCTTTACACAATCACAACGTACATGCATGGAATTTAACGTACAGATGTACTTGTCAGCCAACAAATTAACAGCAGAGTCTTCAAAGACGAAGAAGATGAGGTGGAACTTTTTCAAGAGCAAAAAGTAACGAGCTTTACTTTAACTTTCCATATGTGTTACACATGATATGGAAAAAATGTAAAGAGACGGGGGGCTTCCTGTCCCCATTGACGTCATTATTTTATTGCCAGCGAAATAAATTCTCCCTTCATAAGAATCCTTCCTAGATTGTGAAATGAATGAGTGGAGGGAGTCAGGATGAAACCTCAGGAAAAGTTCTCTTCCACATCGAAGCATATGGCACATCGCATCAGCTCCTTGCGACACTCACTCTTCAAATCCAAGGGAATCTGAAGAGATAAGACGACTAATGTGGTAATATTCATCTAGAAATGTAGCAACATGTTTAGATTGGGCGTACATAACAATTTATACACGAAGATTTGATCGAAGTTCCTGGAATCGATAGGAATTAGAACTTACACAAAACTACCGGAGCTCCTTTTCCATTTCCACTTGGCTTCTTCCATGAATATTATTACTCTTATACAAGAGTCCGTATTGGATATAGAGCCAAGTCTAAATATCCAAATATATATACGAAGTATCGTGAAGACTTTCTCATTTGATTTAGATTGCATTATCCCTGGAACATATTATTCCCAGTCTGGTAGTTAAAGGCTGAGGCTCATATTCATACAAGTAGAAGAGTCATGAAGCAATTTCAAATTGCCGGTTTATCTCTACTCTATCTCCGTATATCTCTACTACGCATAATAGTGTAAGTATATAGTAGAAAAAGTAATTTTCTTTCACAAATAAAATTTGCTAAGCTAATCATTCATGTTTTCAGAACCTACAAAAAAAATCCGCATTACATTACACCAAGTAACTTTCTATTTTTAAAACATTTACCATATTTTTATACTACACCCAAATACACTACATACTACAGAATCCCAGCCACACAGAATTCCATAGCATGCATGAAAATTTAAAAGTATCATAAAAAACTTGGATAATAAATTGGTAAAACTGACATTCACGAGCATATAGTAATAGCATAGAATGAAAACAAAAGTGATGACTTTTGAAAATGCAGACACACCCAAATCATCTACATGGAAATCAATGAGACTTGAAATTATGTCAATTTTTTTGTTCCTCCCGTGATTTTTTTTCCCTGGTACTGGGTATATCATCTCCATAGTATAGAAAGAAAAAAGGATTTTCAGGAGGATAATTTTTTCCCTATACCCTCACTTCTCTCATATAGGTTTGAGCTCTGCAGAGTAATTAATGAGATGAGGTCTCCATTTCGCTCTGCCCTACTGTCGTTATCAGTAGAAATGCGAGCTGCGGCAATAAACTAAGAGAGAGAAGCAAATACCTTACACTTTGATTTCTCCTCCTCCTCTTCCTCATGAATGCCAAAGTATAGTAATTCCATGCTTTAGCTATACATACTAGAATAAAATGCAATGAGACTTTTTCACTCTTCTTTGTTGTGACATGTGTGGGGGGAAGGGGAGCATGGTTAAAAATTAGCAACGACCGGTGTACCTAATCAATTACAACAGACCCTCAATGTCTTTCCATTCATGTGCGTCAGTCCATTTGTGTCGCGGATCGTGTCAGGAGTCAAAGTAAATATGGAATGCGTAAAAAAAAACTATGTATAGAGAAAGTTTTTATCTACGAATGAGACAAGTGTTTTTGAGGAAGTGCTGGAATGCTTAAAAGATTCATTCACTTATACTCAACCTGGCAACTTACACACAGACCATGGCAAAAGAAAAGGGAAGGAGACGCTAGTGCATGGAAACTTTCCCATCCTGCCCATGATTCTCACGTACACATGTGAAACATACACACAAAGATATACGTAACTTTAACAACCATAACAATCAAATTTCTATATGTACATAAAGAACTAAGCTTAGAAAACCCTATACAGGGAAATTCTTTCTTATACTAAATTCTCCCACATTCATGAACGAACATCTTTCCATGTCTATACATTTAGCCATGCACACGTACACATTACATGGGCTACTACCTACTATGTAGATATAAAAAGGCAAGGAAACAGAATCTGCAATCTTACGTCATGGAACTTGGAGGAAATCTATTGATCTGCACACCTCCATAACTATAACAATGGAATGGACAGCCGGATGAGAAGGATACCACGCTATCCGCCCGTCTCCTCTTCACCACCGGTTTTACTCCCTACAATCTTCACTTACTTCCTCTTTATTCTACTCTTTTTTTTCTATGTAGCCCAAAGTTTATTCGATACTTAAAGGAAAGTCTAGAAAGGAGAAGAAACCAAAGGTATCTCTCCCTTTCACTCGTTGGTACGACAAGAAAAATCTACCTTTGTTCCTCCAATCGACACACTTATTCTATGATTTTCTTCCTCCTCAGCTTTTTTCACTCTCACGCTCATTTTATCTTTACCGTTAGATTAATTTTTTTCACTCTCACTTTCTTCACTCCCTCAGATTTAACCAACTTTCCTTTCCCTTCTCCAGTCAGTAGTAGCTTTCTCCTGACGCTAACAACAAAAAAAGAGGAAAAGAAAGGAAAAAGAGAAGAAGAAAAAAAGCGAAAATCATTACATAAAACCAAAGTCTAACTTTGGGCTAATCCACTCTGACGTGACTCCATGTAAAAACCACCAGGTTTCATTTGGCATTTGGGAGCAAAAACATGAACAAATTAGATGCCACAATATGTACATAATTTCCCGGGAAGTAATCTTTTTCCTTCAATACACATCCAATCCATGGCTGACCGTAGGCAAGTTTCCGCATGCAACACCCACAAAGTCGGCTGCGTACATATGAAGGTAACTTATACATTGGATAATATAATAGCTAAAAGGCTCGGAACTGACTGAGCACGTTACAGAGGCAAGGAATGAAAAAAAACTATCCGTAGCTTTTCCCATTCTCGGGAAAAAAATACAATCATGCCAAAAATCACTCATTGTTTATTAAAAATGCAAAAGAAAATTTCTTGGCAATGAATTTATTGATGCGGCATAACTTCACAGTCCTCTCTCTCTCTCTCTCTACATTCTACAAGTTCTCCAAATAAAAGTCTACTCGTTTCCATATTATAGAAACACAAATCCCTTTCAAATTTAAAGGACATTGCTTTCCTCCGGCTTTCAACCATAACTACTACTACATTAGCTCATTTTCCCTCCTCCACTACATTTCATAGCTCCCGCAATCATGCACACATAAATGGAGCAAGTACTATGTAACAATGATGGGAAGGTAAGTAGAATGGGGTCTAAAGTGAATGAAAAGTTCTTTGAAATAGAAACTGCCTTTAGAAGGAGGAAGATGTGAGGAAACGTTCCGTGGTTTTAAAAAACCATTATTCGCAATGGACGTTCCATATAGAAGGTTTCGCATGAGAGCTATAGGCTGTAGAGCTAGAGCTGGAGTAATATAGTAGAAAGCTGCGGAGCTATTTAAATATTGTAAGGAATAAATGCTCTTCGTCATGGCTGTGGTTCTTGTATTAAATACTGAAAACCTAGCCCCCTGTAATCCGTTCACGTAATGAAGCCCGAAAATCTTTTCTGGTTCACTCTTCCCATTTCATACCCGTCCAAATGCACAAGTGTAAATATTCTACTGGTGCTCTTCTCACTTCCAGTCATCTCTCCCTCTTTTTCTTGCATAATACCCAAGTTATTTGAATTTTCAAGAGTCATAGGAGCAGAAGTGGTAGTAGTAGTAAAGGCTGAAGCAACTAATGCTCTAGGATCCAAGAGTAATGTGCCATACCATCAACAGATAGGAGTCTCGCTTCACTATATCTATCAAAAGTTTAATCTGCTCTTTGGCGCGCATGAATTTCAACCTTAGAATAAAATATCCTCGTGTTTATATTCCTACTATGTATATGTGTATGTGTGTGTAGGGAAGGTGAGTTAACATTAAGATTAAATGTTAGGATGCAGTCGAGCTTTAGGACTGTAAGAGGGAAATACGTAGTCCTGGGAGATGGGGAAGAGAGAGAGAGAGAGAGTGAGAAATACAGCAAGAGAGTAGTTGGTTGAGATAATATAATGAAAGTAATCATAGGATAATATGGGTACCGGAAGGACCAAAGAATAGCAGAAAGATCACAGAATGGGCCGAAAGGGGTGCGGTCGTCCATCTGTTTCCGTTGAGGGCGGAGGGTCCATGACAGTTTCCGCTCATATTCACCTACTCCTCACATACACACACACACAACTAATATACATGTATGTGCCCTCCCATGTAACCATCACACACCACCACCAACAATACAAACAAACAGGTATTATTCACACGGACCTAGTCGACCTGAACACAAATACTAGGACCCGTTAGCTCTCCTATAAGCACCACATTTGTATCTGCCCATTCTCTCGCAATTATACCCGCCCGCCATGCACTAAAGTCCCATCCAGACAAATATTAATACTAGACAATCAAATACAAATAATTCCAAAGCAAATAATTTCAAGTGTATGCGATTCACCTTCGTCTTTTATCCTAATATCTACAATATATACCTCATCCTAACCACCACCAAACATTAGTTCACTACTACAATTATTACATCCAGGGAAAATAATGGCAACTTATGCACACTACATACAGTGTGGTCATGTGAGAATTTTCAGACTAACTCAATTACTTGCAGTAGCCCAAGCAGACACTTATTGTAAAGTTGGAAAAACCTTTTAGTATCAACAGTTCCCTCTGCTCTCTTTAATCTTTCTGTATACCTCAAAACAAGTGTAAAACTCAAGTACATAATATAATGAGCAAGATGTAGCAATGTAGCAATGTAGCCAGCCAATTTATTAGAAATACATATGAGATTTTGAGTTTCGTATTTTTCTCGAAAATGTCTTGCCGTGGATAAACGATAAGATGATGAAGATAAAACGGACATTAATAAATAACAATTTTAACAAGAATGGTGAAGATACGCTTTAATAATTTCCTCAGGTTTTGTTAATGATCCCAGGAAATTTCAAGTCCATATCTCTCTACCCATGAAAATTCTAATGGAAAGAGTTCAAAGAATGGCGAGGAGGATATTTCAAGCAAAAACTGTAAAAACCATGAACCGTTGCTATCTCTAACGTGAACCACCGCAAGTGCAGTCTTGAGCGCGATATACCCTCAATGAAATCCAGTTTGGTCAAGTTCCAATGCTTTTGACCGATCCTGTCCCCTTACTAAAAAGCACACACACAGTCGTAGGAAGAAAACATTTTGACCGACAACAACTAAAATGAACTTTGCGGTCAGAAGTGAACAGCCTCTCATATCATCAAATTGTATGTACTGAGCCCGTGAAAAAACATTACTTAAGATTGATTGCATAAAAATAATGTGTTTTTCTCTCACTCACTCCTACCAACTCACATCCTAAATAAAGGTAATAGGAATCGTATTAAAATGGCCAGGAAGCAGGTTCAATTTCTTTTCTCTCTCTCGCTCTCCCTACGACTGATCCTTATCCTATTTTGACGGTTGCCTTCTTCCTACCTCATGGAAAGTTGAGTGGAGGGTGATAAGGAGTCGAGTCTAAAGTTTCAACACGACCAGCCTATTAACATCTAAGGATGAAGGCAAAATTTGATAGGTTCCAAATAGAAAACTACTACATACAATCTATAAAATTCTGACTCCGTTAGTTTAGCCCTAGCTCCTTCCTTTTGTTCATCTTCGAGTCCCCAGCATGATTTTTTTGTAGGCTTAACCACGAGGAGATAGGAGGAAGAAAGGAAATGTGGGATGTAGATATAGTTTCCTAACCACCACCACTGCAGAAAGTGATGTGGAAAAATGGAGAGAAACCAAGAACAGGACAGAGGAGTAGAAATGCCATATTGATTACGGAAGGCTTGAGCCACATAGAGACTGATGGATGCTGGTTTCGATGATTTCTCCAAGCAGAGCTGTACTGAAGATTTCATGGATGTGTGTATGTGTGTGTGTGTGTGTGGGAACGAGTGCACTACAGAATGAGTTGGATGTGATGCGGATAGATAAATACGATAGGGCAGGCCGGAGGAGGAAGAAGGGCGAGGTAGAGTAGGCACTGAACTTTCCACTACTCCACCGCTATGTTTAATACACATGAAAACTCAAAGTATGTTCTTCACCAAGAAAGAAACCATGGTGGAAAAAAGCACTAGGAGTCAGACCAAAATGTGTACGTAAAAACCGTATATATTTATATCTGACTCTTCTCCAGGTACGATGATAAAAGTACTGGTCGTCTCTACCCCTTTCCTACATACATATATACATATTTATACATATGAAGATAGAGGAGAAGAAAAAAGTCGAATGATGTTCGTCTCGATACCCTCCTCTCTCTCTCTCTCTCCTCTCTGTACTCCATTCACTAACCAAATTTGAGTTATAACATGGAGCCTTGACTGATGGAACCACCATATGAAATTACCTGGCTTACTCCATTTCCCTCTAATATACGGTTGATTTCTCCACCAAACGTTTCCTCTTGCTTGGCTCCATGTATGATTTTTTTGACTTTGTCATGAACCAACTCTTCTCACACACACTTATATTT
Organism: Spatulosminthurus flaviceps; assembly: GCA_034693705.1. Taxonomy (NCBI): domain Eukaryota; kingdom Metazoa; phylum Arthropoda; class Collembola; order Symphypleona; family Sminthuridae; genus Spatulosminthurus; species Spatulosminthurus flaviceps. The sequence goes on along the minus strand of JAQFXU010000014.1, from coordinate 24,290 downwards.
TTTGGTAAAAAGCGAGCGAGGAGCTCACATTTCATTTCTCACACGGCAATGTATATTGTAGTATCAGTTGACCCTGGAGCAGGAGCCCGTGAGGGATTTAAGCATTTTGCTTGAATCATTTTTACAACTTGTAGTCATAAAGGAGAGAAGGATGAGATATCTAAAAGTGTCTGTATCAAAGGAGAAAAATTCCAGGAATTGCTCATAAAGCAGAGAAATTTTTACCACCCGTTCTTTTACTCCCTTCCCCGTATCCACATGTACACTACTACTACATCGATGCGTAAATGCATCAAGTTTAGCCTTATCTATAGTATAGTAACCAACCCGTAAAAGCTTTTCCTACCCAATGTGCTATTTACCAACAGAAAATAACATCTTGTTCCCGTGCCGACTATTACCTTTCACTTAATTTACCCCCTACTCACATTCTCTCTCTCTATACCTACTACCTACTCCAACAACAAACATTACTCCGACAATCTCCATGAAATTGAGAACAATTTTCAAGAAACCATCTCATCATAATTGTGGAGGAAACTCAGAGAAAGGTGCGCAGGGCAGACTCAACATTGCTTCACTAAGAAAAACACACCTACGTTGAGATATATTATAAACCATTGTATTATATAAATCCTTGAAGCCAAATCATGGGGAGTTCAAAAGCCAGGTCCATGGCTTGATTCCATCTTTGTCAACTTGACGACTCTAAGAGTTTTAAGTGTCTCCTTTGGATTTTTCTATGCTGATGATGACCAAATTTTGGAGTAAATGGGTTTTAAAAGGGAGATGGAAATAATAGGGATATAGAGACTATATAAATTCAATGCATGCGTGCATGAATCATGAAAAATTCTCTCACTCAGAGTAAACTCTGGTTCCTTTCTAAATGCATTTCTCTTCTGAGAAAGACAACATTTACATGAGTGAATTAATGAAGATAAGCAGAGAATAATGCTCCCTGACTTCCCGGATCCTCTACATAATTCACTTTTGTCTACAACTGGATATCTTCATCAATTTTCTTTGACTTTCCCTTGAAAGTGTAGCTATAGGAGGAGCTTTTTCAACTGTATAGTAATTTATATGATAACATATCCGAATTTCCATCCCAGACGTCCTTTGATCTTCTTTCATCTGCAGTTATTACTAACTGCTTTCTCTCTCCCTCTCTACGTACGAATATAGGAAAGAACAGCACGAGTCTAATCTCTGACAAATCCTCCGGTGAGCAGTTAGATCTTTGCTTCACTGATGGCATTCGGTGAACTAAGCGGATGCTAAAATGACCCGATGAGATTTGCACCTGGGATGGATAAAATCGTTGGAGAATCCAAGCACATTTAACCCATATGAACACCCGAAGATACCCAAGTCTTCTATAGTAGCACAAGAGCATTTCAAACTTTCTTTCAAGTCAAGTCAGGTCGATTTATCTTAGAAAATCAATTTCAATTCCTCCAAAATGAATTTCCCACTCACATTCTCGCTTATAATAAAACTTACTCATACGTGAATTGGGAAAACATACTGAGAATTGTGCACACATTTTACATGGGAAAGTTTTACATGAAAAGTTGCTACTTCATTCCATTGAACTTCCTTCCAATTATTGACACACTTGTATAGTAATTAACTTACATCTGTACCATAAATTTCCTTCCCGTCAAAATAAAAAATCCCTCAATTTCCCTTACCTATATTTCTCAACAATCCTCTCTGAACAGACAAATATTTATGGAATCCGCGGTGATACTAATACATCATTATTATAAAAAATAGCACGGTATTAATATGTACACCTGTCTTGTACCAAGTCCAATTAGATGATTGCTATTCCAAACTTTCTATCTCCTCAAGGATCTGTGTATTATTACACGAGGCAACTAAAAAAATATGTAGATGACTATTCATCTGGAGAAGGTGCTACATATATGGGAAAGGATAATATACTTTGTAATGACAAACCACTCTAACTACAAACCACTTTTAAAGTCATTAAAGCCAAGCAAATATTTACTTAAAGTTGGTTTAGAAAAACAGCCCACGTTATACTTTATGTATAGGAGAGTGAAATTGATGTAGTTGATGATTGAGAATCATTATTATCCTCTTCCATCTCATCCCTTCATCCTCATCAGCCACTATTCTATGTATGTGGTTTATTACTTGAAAGCAATTTGTCAACTAGTAGTCCCTCGTCCCCTTGTCAAAAGTCCATCAATGTAGAGATGCCTCGAAATTTACCATATAAAGATTGGCAGAAGGAATACCGCACTTGGGAAGCATTCCCAACCATAACCATACTCAGCAATTTTACCTCCAGACTAAATCAATTAAAACTTCAAAGCTAAATATGTGAAGAAATTTCGATGATTTTAGGCAAAGCAAGGGGAAATTTCCCTTATGTGTCCATCTATATGTATGTTTATATAAGATATTTCATAGTTATTTATGATCCTTACATAAAGGCTCCCTCAAAATACACACTATAAGTCTACGTTTTTGTTTGTTCCACTCTGGAGTGTATTATGAGGATCCATCACATTTGGAAATGAGTGGAGCTTTTGCATGGAGAAAATTTAGAAGCACTTAATATTTATGAGCCTACCCATCCGTATCGTACTTCAATTATCTAACAAGTTTCTTACTACTTGGAGTTTCCTTTCATACAATGCCTTGCTCCTCTTTCAGTTCCTCCCTCTCTCGCTCTCTCTCTCTCTCTCTCTCTCACTCTCTCGACTTTCCAACTAAGTTTATTACAGTAATAGTGAGAGTTTCAAATTAAGGATAATATTTTCCAAGGTAAGTAATTGATGTACAGTGTAAATGTGCAAATAAATATCCTCAAAAATATTTCCTTTCATCCTTTCCCATACTCCAATTCATGTCAGCTTATTAACATAAAATGCCATTTCCAAGACCATTTAGACACTCATTCGTAGGAAATATATTTCCAGCGTGCTAATATAAATATTATGTGGAAAATAGCTAGATATATACTGTCAGAATAAAACAAAAAACTAGTGCAATCTTTTTAATGGAGAAATGAAGTTATGGCACATACACACACACACACACATCATACTAAAATCTTACATTAATAATATAGAGCAATATGAAAAAGAATTTATGTAAAAGTTTTATCCAATGCAATGACGAGAAACATTATGACTCTAAGGGTAGAAGACCCACCTACACGCATTCCTTATGTTATATGTAGCTCAGTAAAAGGAGTGAGAGAGAGCAAAAGAAAGAAAGACTTGTAATAAGAATAAGGGAGAAAAAGGAATGACCGTAAATCTCAAGTAAGGCCCTAGAGGAAGAAAATTCAAGATGGTTTTTATATATACATGTATGTACAAGTAAGGGGGAGAAGAAATAACATACCAACAACCTTGCTACTCACATCCGGAGACCTCTAAGTGTACTTGAGATGAATTAGCAGAAAGAAACCCTACCCGGGGGATATTTAAATGCCCTCTTGGAGACCTGCAAAGCGTTCCAGTTCAAGTCTATGTGGGTTTTTATTTTAGACCAAAAAAATATGAAATATAAAATAAAATGAGAGTCACCTCCATCATCGACCCGCAAATATAACAACTATCAAAACTCCCTTTTTTACAACATGCTCACCACATCATATCACAATATACTTCTCTTTCTAGTCATAGAAAGGCTCGACCACTATATAATTAAATGTATGCTCCTTGCTCTTGGTATATTAAAACACTTGCACATGCTTCAACGCAATTAAATCACACAGTCCTTGAGAATTCATCCATGTGGAGAGTATATAGTGGCATTCTTTATACAAGACTTTCTAGCCTATGCCAAATATTATATACACCATTACAACTCATTTTACTTTTTGTCACTCGAAAATTCCTCTAGAGCTGGATTCTTCCTCCTCCATCCTATTAAGCTATCAATTTTAAAGGATGCTGACAGTTACTACTACTACTGCAACTCCTACTACTACTATACTACTACGTACAACTAAAGGCACAGGTACTTTAGTTTAAACAAAGCACCCGAAAACAAATCTTTTGTCTCTCTCTATCTCTTACTTCTCCTCTAACAAACCACTCTCATATGCCTTTCTTCCTCCCTAAGTTTTTTTTACCGCTTATCTTATTATCTAAAAGCTAAGAGTATCTTGAATTTGTATGAGAAAGGAGAGGGAAAAAATCTTCCAGTTTCATAATTTTGAGACTAAATATTCACTTAACTTCCCTGCCTTATTGATCGAAACGTTAGCTAATGTGCCTTCTCTCTCATGTTTATAAGAGGCTGTTTTTTCGTAAATCCTTTAGTTATGGTGGACTCTCCAAGAAAATTTATACGTACATTATATATTCTTTATATATCCTATATGCTGTAAATATAAACTAGCTCAATGCTGAAAGAATTACGAGCTCTATGCTTCTCATGTTATGTCAGTCTGTCAGCTGAAAGTTCCATTAGGAGGGAGAGAGGTAGGGGCAGGTATGCATAATCAATACATTAATATTACACAAACATTTTGCCTCTCTGCGTAACTTCAAATTTGAGGATTTATTTGTTGCATTCTTAAAAAAAAGACATTAAAAATAAATAAACTTGATACTGTGGGTGAACTTATCAGTTTTAAACCTCCATGTAGAGTCATTTGGTAGAAAGATCTATGGCAAAAACCTACGTGGAATATTTTTGGCTGCAGAACAATCATTTCTTTATGGATTTGTATGTATGTGTACGTGTGTGTGTGTGTGTGTGTGTTCACAAGAGCTACTACTACAAAATTTGCCTTTCTACTCTATTATTACTGCATCCAGCCAGCAGCGGTTGTATGATAGTATCAGTGAAATCCTTGTGATTACGCTCCTTCAACCACTTACAACTAACCTTCTGTTATACAAGTCGTGTTCATTGACTGTAATAAAAATTGCTGTTGCTGTTCAAGTATAGTAGGAAAAGATATTTACTTGTAGTTTTCTCCAGTCCTAGTGGAATTTCAGTGAGAGGAGGGGGGCTTATAGAAGCACGAGATTATAACAAAAAATTACATAGCAAGGTATTTTTGCAAGGGAATTCTTGATTACTTTAAGTTTTCCAGCTACATTGATAATAGAATAATGGCTTGTATGTACATCGGGTTAACACGGATATGTCCCTATTATCAAGATATGCTAACTGAGTTTCAAGGGACCAAGTGCTGACGGTAGGAATTTTTCACAATAGCATTCAAGAGTCTTGAACAGCTTATACAGAGAAAGAAAAGCTACCCCAAGTGAATGACTTTCTCACAAGAAAAATCTAAAAGTGGGGATTTCCCGTGACTATAGATTTCATAGCCACAAGGAACATTGGAACTCGGAGGGATTTTTACTTTCATGTATGATATATAGTGTATACCTTAAGTTGTTAGATATTAAATCTATGTGGAATTACACTAGTGCTATGTGTTGTATATATTGTATTTACGTATTTGTGCTCCACTACTATCCAAGGATTTCTTGAAAGTTTCTCTATAGACTGGAGTGAATGAACTCCTTACATAATGTAGATATGTATGTATTTCCAGTAGTAAAAATGTGTGTGTGAAAGCTATTACAGGACGTTTTTAAAAAAGCAAGCCAAAGAATAAAAGTATAGGATTAGGTCGTGAATTATACTCTGACGATATGCATGATAAAATCAAAGTTAAAAGCTTATTGAGTACCTCTACAATAACTAATATGTAACTCTGGGGCTCAACTGGGAAAGTACGAATTAAAAAGGAGCAGTAGTTGGTAGTTGTGTAAGGATAACACTGTATGGATTAAAAACTTTTAGCAATAGAGACCAGTTCAGTGGAGCAATATTGGAGAGGTGGGCCTTGTTAGTAGAGGAAGAGTACTTTTAGTGGAAATATATGTAGATATAATACATAGTAATCACATATATAGCATATAGAATTAGGCTAAGTAAAAAGAGAGAGAGAGGAAAAGGTAACATATTTAAGTAAGTAGGAAAGTATTGCGTTCCTCTCAAGTAGTGGCTGGCTCGTTGTTATGTGTATGTACATATGTCTCCTATATGGAGAGACATACGACAAGAGAAGGAGAGGATAAATGCGACAATGTGATGGTGTGATGACGACGGTGACGGTAGTTGAATAATAAAGTCAGGGACGAGGGACACCAATGCTAAACTGACACACACCCTGGTGAGCGGGTGAAAACCAATAGGATTACTGGAATATCCCATCATTAAATTCTCGGCAGTTTGCAAGCAATAGACATTTAAGCCTCTTTTAATATTACCGTGTCTCCTCTTCCAAAACACAACTACTATTGATGCTCTAGCAAGCATGAATTTATGAAGGAATTCCTATGTCTACATTACCATATACTTTCCTTATTTCCTCTCTCTCTCTCCCTCTCGCTCATATGTAGCTATAGCTCTACTCAACTCTTGATAAAGTCAACTCAACAATAACCCGCTTGTTTCCAACCTTTCCCTCAACTCCAGCCTTGTCAAGCTACCTATACACTTGCAATGTATGCAGACAAGAACAATTTTAATAAAATAATTGCCATATTTATGTCCCCCCGTTGTATTCTACATTTGGATATAATTATGCGGCTAATCTAAAACTGGCCCCATCCTACGTTTCCATACAGATATTTATAAGTAAGCAAACTCCCGAAATATTCGCTTTTCAATTGTAACCGTGCCAGTCTCTAGGAAAATAAGTTGCTTACACGTGACATTACTTCTATATCATGCTCCTTTACGCATACTGAACAAAAATCTGGGAACAAAACACAATTTAGGATTGAGCCAGTGGGTTGTCATAGTCAGTGAGTGGCTCACCGTTAACAAGTAAGTAAACATTAGCAAGTCGACAGAGTTTTCACAAATGTAATTCCATTACAATGGAAGGTAAAAACAATATTATGCAAACAATGACATATATAATGCGTTAATTAAACAATAATAAACCTGTAACTAACAAGTGTACATTTCTCAGCCTTTTCATCATTTCTCGAAGCAGTGATTTTTTTAATGGAATATATCCACCACTCCACCAATCCCTTCCTCACGAACTTTCCTCTCTTTTGTAACTTTATAGCTTACAGGCGGTTACCTTTGTGAGTAAATGAGATAAAATTAATTGAATTTCTGTGGCAATTAAAAAAATCTCTTTCAATTTCAACTCCACATGGCTTTTCTATGTACGTACATTTCAATTAATTACATTATTACATCTCCCACATGACTCCTGTTTAATACTAGGAAATATTTTTAGTTTAGACGTTTCGTTTTAGATGTGTTGTTGGATGTTGTAGTGAAACCCGGGATTTTTTTGTTTCCTACATCACATCATCAATAAAGAAAATCCACATGAAATTTCCACATGTTTTCAAGGAGCGACTATTTAATTTATCTAGATTAAAATGACGGAGGAAATTTTCACTACCAACTCAAAGCAAAAGACTCCCTTTCTTTTATAATTTAAGTAACATGTGTGAATTATTAGTACTAAATTCCAATAGTGTTGCTCTGGCTATGAATATAAAAGTTAAATGTACGTACAATGGTACGGCTTTATTCGTAGAGTTGTGAGGAAATGACAAGGAGATATAAATCAGCATCATATCTAACTTCAATCCCTCCAAATTTTCCCATGTGATTCTATTTAACCCTTGAAGGATGACAGGAGAAAAGTGAATCGAATTAATAATGTACTTCAATATTTCCCTTGATGTTCTACAAAAGGAGTACATAGTGAGTGTATGGAACCCAAGGGATATTTTTCATAAAAAAAAACAAATACTTTTTCCAAATTAATTTTTTATAGGAAAAATGCGAATGACATGCCAGTACGGTACGGATATAGTTAAATGCTTTTTAAACGAGTCAGACGAGAAACTGTGTATAAAATGTCCAAATATAGAAACACTATAAAGTGTATTTTAAGTACACAACAACATGAGTATTGACAGGAAAGTAGATAACAATGAGCTTTTGATAGTTTTGGGGAAGAAACTCACAACCAGCGAGGGTTGAGCAATGAGAGAGGGAGTTGATCGAGAAAACTCCGTACGAGTTTCAAGAGACCGGAGTGTGAGCGGAACTTCGGCTGGATTCCCTTGGATTCACTCAACCTATTCCTGTCATTTCTTCTCTATTCCTACCTCCATCCACACTCGAACTACATACATATTTATATAGCAACAAGAACCAAAACAACAACCTACGTTCTAATTTCCAATCTAATTCACCAAAAACTACCAAAGCTATTTAAACTACACTCACCAGAGAATATAATCAGAGCTTGAGTGTGGCAGAGAGTGTGTATATGTCAGTTTTTTCAAATGAGACTCAACTCTGTATCTAAAAAGCATAGTTAGTAGGGAAAACCATTTGATAAAATCCCTTTCCACCCTATACGAAAGAGTAGAGCTCTAGAATCTACAGTGACAAACAATAAGCTACCTCTTACAAAATACTACAAACACAAGAGATGGACTTGGTCCTTTTGTTTTTCTAATGCTCTCATCATAGATACTTCATCCCCGAGCTAAAATTCTACACGCATTAAACCCAAAACGTGCGGATGTAGAAAGACTGCCTTTCTTGTGTTACACACACACACACACACACGAGACAGTAGTGTGAGGAAAAGTTAAAATGTGTTAGTCGTACTATTTGGATTTTACTCACAACTAGTAGAAACGCAGACTCAGAGTATTGCTCACAACAACAATATAAGCTCGTGTAATTCCCTAATAATGGAAATGTCTCTTGTAATCCTCAAGTCCAACTCACATCAACATCCACAAAATGGACAATAAACGGTCAAGAATGAAGTACTTGTGCGTACGTGAGCTTTTAAGCAACTGTTTTTGTCATTTTCTCCCTTCCCTCATCAATCCCACTATGTACGTAAACTAAAGTAGAAATCTGAAGAGTCATATAGAAACCATATGGAATATACATAGGATTTTTACTGCTATTTTGACGCACTATACATATATACTTTTCTCACTTTCCTACTTTATCCCAGTCGTGTGGCCATGCCATAAGTGAGGAGAGATTCGGGAGGAGCATGGAAAACATTTTTTCACCGACATTTAAGCTTTGGTGGGGAATGGAAGTGCACAATTTATTTAGAGGAGGAGAGGAAAGCGTAAGAAGTAACTTTGTCAAGAAATAGCCTCTGCGTGTGCATCTTATTCACTATTATATATCTATATAAATACACTTCAGCTCCCTGAAAATGTTACATCTCCCAAAAAGGTTCCTTTCCGCTGGGCTGCCACAACCATAATTTCTATTGACTATGTGTATCAATAAATGAGTCCTAAAACTCCATTCTTTAGGAATTCTCGTGAAAGGGAGTAATAATTCAGATTAGCACGTTCCTTCCTATAGATAGGCCCCACGTTCCTCTCTCCATTTGACCCACAATGTATGACCCATCCAAAAAACTAGACAAATTGCCGAGAGCTTTTAAAAAATTGACGGGAAAATAAGGCTAAAAACTTATTACTACTCCTTGCGTTTGCTTTCGAGCGCAAGTGTTTCCTACCGACACATCTGACTAATCACTCCCCGCCATGTAACTTACATGTGATACAGAATATAAGTATGGTGTAGGTGTGCAGGGTAAGTAATACTGTACGTGTATAGCTGAGCAAGATGGAATTTATTGGAGAGATAGAAATTCAATAACGGTGTTCAAATAACGGTTATTACGAGTGGGTGCTACAGCACCATTGAGACCCTTTTACGAGACATACATGACAAATTTTTAATATATCATAGACATAGGGAGAGAGATTCAAGGAATGAAAAGTAGTGGGAGTTGGAAGGAGCGGAAATTTGCCAAAAAATCTATTTGTCGCTAGAAGCTCTTTTTCCCTTCAATCTCTCCCACTTTACTTGTCCATAGCTTTACTATTGGTCACCCTCAAGCTATTTGCCAATAATTTCGGAATAAATACATTCCGAATTTATTTATTTACTTTATTTGGCCAACCGTTTTTTCTTCTCAATACGTATGATTGAGCGGAACATGCGCAAGGACACATTTTTCACATTCACATTTTTCGAATTGACTCCTGCTTTTCTACAAACATTGTCAATTATTATGTGTAGCATTGTTTGATTTTATACATCGAGCACGGAGAGCTAAAAAATATTCGCATGTATTTCTATTTTTGATTTTTTTTTACTCCACCAAACTATTTGACAATATTTTCACCTACATGACCAAAAACGGTCTTCTTTTGCACTCCTCATGGATCCTTATGTGTGTAATCTACCTTAATTATCTGTATTGTAATTTTTTTCATAAATTTCCTCATGCAATCCCAATGTTTATGGCTACACTAAAAGCACGAAGATATATGTTACGTTTTTTTAAAACATTTTGCGAGTCCAGAGAAAAAACGCATGCCGTCCTAGTAAGCCATTACTCATGGTTACACGTGCATTTGGACATTAGGGGTAATTGTCTCGTGGAAGTAGCTTATATATTATATATAGATGAAGGGAGGGAAATATGCATGACAGTTGTGTGTATGCTTTACATTTGGGTAGAAAGAGTAGAAACCTACATGAGAGGACAGAGACAGGAGGAGTATGGTTAATAAAGATGGCTCGAGGCCAAAACCATTTTGTGGCAAGTGTAGACAAATATACAGCCGGAATTGTGTAACAGATCGGATGAGGCATACGTACATATATGATAATAATTCTAAAAGGGGAAGAATTGATATGCATGGCCCACTTCATGAATATGTTAACTTGACACCCCGTACAATCCCGTTAAGGTGCATATTATGTATTTTGTCATGAATTTTTATTTTTTACTCTCAAACAGAATTGCTCCTTCCACAGTTTTTCCTGTCAGGGCAGAAAAAATCTAAAACTTTCAGAATTGAAAGTTTTCCTAAAAATTTAAATAATATTTCTTGAATGACTTTTAAAAGCCTGAGTTTCTACTTTCAAGTAAATATCAGTAAAGTTCTGGTGACAATAACTGTCGGATATATTATTTGCTTAAGTTTTATTGCTAAAATGGATTTTTAATTGTAGGAAAGTTTTTCGTATGATTAAGTTTTTGAGTGTCTGTCTTGTGTACAATGGGGGATGAAGATGTGAAAATCCAAAATAATTTATACTGGAGATTTTTATTTTTATTAAAGGTAAAAAAAGGGGGAGTTCATAGAGCTCAAGTGGGTAAGATCGGTGTGTGTGTGAGGAGGATATAGAGGAGGATGCTGGGGATGGCTTAATGAGTATCTATTGCAGTCACAATAGCTCAAGCTTATGAGAGGATATAAAGTTTGGCGTCGTTTCACTTCCATATTACTTTTCACATACGCAGCCGACTATTACAGGTATTCACCTCATCGCGACTGCACATCTCGTCTGAATCATCATTATAATTATACACGCTGTGTGTTCTGGGGCATAATGTTCCGCTGTAGAGCAGTCAAGCCGTGCCCATCCTTTAGCTGTAGAGTAGAAATGTAATAATGTGTACATCCAAATTCATTCTCTCTTAATTCATCATCTCCTCTCTACATCTCTCTCTCTCTCTCTAACTCACTAACTCTTCGGCCAAGCTCTCTATTCCAGGTCACTTACAATACAACAGCAAAAACTTTTTTTTATTCTAACTACGGAAACTGCACTTGACGACTCTCCATCCGGTAAAAGACGAAAACCATTTTATTCAAAGCTGACATGTTGCATGCCACTACTATTTCTCTCCTCACTCTGTATTCTTCCATGTATGATGATATACTAGCATTAACTTGAACCATGGAATATTCCCTAACAAAAACTTACTAATTCTTACATGATTACTCGTCTTCGTCTCTCAACGCAAATACACTAAATTTTTGTTTTGTTTTTTTACCACTACTCTCTCTCTCTCTCTCTTTCGCTTGCTCGCTCGCTCGCTAGTAGCGAAGGGTTTTTGCCTAACTGATGTAGAATTTTTCTGATCTTAGGGCCTATACAGAAAGAATCTTTACATTATTTGCTTTAATCCAGCAGGGATAATTGAACACAGCGTGATTTAAGCAAATGAATGGCATCTCGGACCAAGTTCTTTGAAAATTCTCTACTACAATAGAACTCTAGAGCTGTGCACACCTTCAATTTACACACATCTCCTCAAATTTTGATCTTTCTCCTCCAAATGCCTATGGAGATCCTTTTGTACAAATACATGCTAAGTTTTCTAAGCTTGCAATAAAATAGTAAAAGGATAATTCCTACTGTATATATAAAAATAATAAAATAATTTACTCATCATAATAATAAGAGAAACGATAATAAATGTCTGGATAATTATTTTAAGAAAGCGTTATAATTTGCATGAGTGGGTCCGTCTCGGGAGTGGAATAAATGTTAAAATTATCTCTCCTTTTTTTCTCCCCTTTAATAATTTAACTTTGTCGTCAAAACATAACATTTACATTGAATTTACATTGAAAAGAGAGGAAGTGCTACTTTTTCACTACGTTTTTTTCACAACATACAACACATTCATCTCCTCATCCGGAGTTAGAAAAAGTTAATGGTCCGAATCTTTACCTCTCTCTCTCTCTCTTGGTCCAAATTGCCATATATTTGAGTTAGTTGTTTAACAAAATGTTTATTAGAAAATTATTGGAATAATTTATATTTTTCTCACTTACACTCACGTACATCTTTTTTAAATTATTACATTCCAACAAATGTGAAGGTTCTTCTGAGAGAAAAATACGCCTATTTTTTCATTACACATCATTTATGTGCAGGAGAAATATTGGGTGAATTAAATATCCCATTAGTCTATATATTTAGGCGTATATATAGAAATCGAGAAATACAAGGCTGAGAAAAAAACTGTTTACAAAATATTCGACTAAATAAAAGAGGAGGGGGAAAATGTTAACTTAATTATTAAGTGTGACTTTCCAACGACAAATCTTTCCACCATTGCTGTCATAACACAAAGAAAAAAATTGTTGCACCCATACACTAATTGACTTAAGCATGACTGAAAAAGCTTCACTACACAATCCGACAATACTTAACTTGGTGTAGGGAAAGGGTGTCAGCGTGCACATACATTGTGCATGTGAAAAACTTCCCAGTTTTTTCCCTGGTAATAAACTTCTCAAGTTTGCTATGGATTAAAAGTGTGCAAAAGGAGAAAAAAGAACGTCCCTTTCTTCCATCCCATCATGGAAATTAATTGTGTTTAGGCACATATACACAGTAGTTACCTACTTAAGAAAATCTCAGAAATGTACGTCACGAGAGCAGTAAAGTAAGTAAGTAGAAAGAAATTCCCTACATATCCCTACCCATGTATCTAATCGTATATAGTAATAGGAAGTACAGTAATATAATAATTCAGATAAATGTGGAAATGAGCAAAAACTGAGTGCAAAAGTACGCGAAGGAATGTCCCGACATAGATTTTTCTTTCCACAATGATGGGGTTGTGGTAGCTCCAGATATACTTTATTTGTCGCATTATTCCTTACATACACAGTCCCAGTGTACATAAGGTGTAAAAGTCATGAATTCTCTTACCAATCCTCTCTCTCTCTTAGTATTCACATCATTTCTCCTTAGTTTGGTATTTGTATCTACTTATGTACACTCAAAAGAAAAAAGCTCCCTTTTTCTATATGATACTTGTAGCATGAAAAAGAGTAGAAAAAAAATTTAGTGTAAAAACAACGGCAGAATATCTAATATGGGAGAAGGAGCGAGAGAGAGAGAGAGAGAGAGAGAGAGGAAAAAGTTAAGTTGTCTTTATCCTCAGAATTTTGGACTCAGGGTCCGTGTGGCAGTTAGTGAGTTAAAACATTCACACTACAGTTCACACGCCATGGCTTCAAAAAAATATTTTTTTGGCACTAGCAGTGTAAAGCATCATGTCCCTTTTCTCATGGGCCTCTTGCTGTGATTCCAGATTTGGTAAAAGAAAATCTCAACATTTTTAAAAGTATTTTACATACACAGAAACACACATACATTATTCACATTTGACCCTGTCAACAGAAATGGTTCCCTCAAAAAATAAGCAAGAAAATCCTCAAGAATTTACATGTGCTTTCCAATATGTTTTATGGGGACAGGTGAGGGAACTACTTTGGACTGTAATTAACACTGCGAACAATATTTAACCATCAAGATTGATAATGAAAAACCAAGTGCGAGAGAGAGAGAGAGAAAAGAACTGAGTCATGAAGCATAATGTACTTAGAAGTTCTGTAATGTGTCATGCAGTTGAGTTGCAGTAGTAGTGAAGCTCTGCAGTAACTTGTATTTTAAATATATCTATACACACACACATACACACATGAGAAAAATAACATTACGTGTCAAAGGAGTTTTCAGGTTGGAAAGATTATCAAAATCAGTAGTGTAGTAAACCATGACGACTCGGAGTTTTATCCTCGAATGGGGGCACATTAAGCATTAACTTGAGATTTCATGGCAAATTACTATTTTTCCACAAATACTCTCCACTATACACAGACTCATGCCCTGAAGATTGAGGACTGAACGAAATATAACTCATGAAACTGAAAATATCATCTACTTTCCTTCCTCCACCTCTTTTCCTTTCTTATACTACATATTGAAAAGTTCACATCTTTATGAAAAATTATCTATCCTATGCCACTGGGTAGGACATATACAGGAGAGAGAAAAATCGACGTTCCCGAGGTTATTTCACTCAAGGTGCTCATATTATTATATGTCCTACCTATGCACTGAAAACTTATTGCTCAGTGATGAGACAAATATAGCAGGGTAAGTTCTCTATGAAAGCTTTACCACACACACACATTTTATATGTGAAGAAAAGTGTGAAACAAAACCAATGATCCAACCTGGTCCATGTTGACAAGCCCTGAATATAGGAAAACTTTATGAGAACATGTGTACACAGGAATAAACTTCTCTCACAGTAAGCTCTCATATACACATCAACATTTCACCTAGCACGGAAAACTTCTTTCATCGACATTATTCTAGGCAGAATAACTAACTATACAACAATAAGTAAAAAGCTTATTGATTTTTCTGAGCACACCTTTTCCAGAACGAAAAGCTCATTTCAAGGATGCCAAATATTTGAGTAAGAATCCCATTCTTTTATATAATAAACATCCATGTAGAGTGTGAGGGAAAGAAGAGGAAAAATTGTTAAAAACATAAGATTAATTATTTTTATAAAGCACAATAGCTACAATGGATTATTTTTAAGGCTGGATCTGAGATTTAAAAAGAAGGATACAAGAATATAGAAAAGTTCTCTAAATATTTCAACTTGTCTCCAACAATATACTTGTATAATCTGACAAATAAGAGGTAAACAAAAGATTCCTTGAGATTTAAAAATGTAATAATTTCCTCGAAAATTTTCCCGTTCTTGGAGATCGCACGCTCTAACTGTGTCTTTTTAACGTTTTCGTGGGAGTAGTTGTGTGTAAGTTGGAGTAAGAATTTTAAGCCCGGTGTGTAACGCTTTTTTGGCGTGCAGTTTACAATTCTTCGACAATTCCCACTGCTCATCAACATCATCATCATCCTCCTCATATATGATATGATGCTGACAAGGAGAATTTTTTTACACACGATATGGGCCTGTGATGTAAGTAAAGTAAGGGAAGGTACCGCAAGCAAACATTAACACTCCATGTAGCATGATGCACTACCTTAAAAACGTTTTTTTACAACCACGGATGAAGAATATGTCAACATTATGATAGGATGAGGATGAGCGTTGACAAAACTTTCATGAGAAGTTACAAACAAGCAAGGGGTGGAGAAAAAATTATACGTCGCTTACCCCTATACAAATTTATATATACACACAGGGCTCTTCTATACAATATAGTATCCATAAAAACTATTGTCTAACTTTATAGTGTAGTAAGAACTATACAGAAAGAAAGGAAGAAAGAAAAAAGTAACAACGTGTTAAAAATTATTGCAAACTCACCTCTTCCTCACCAGCCGCCGTGTTCACGGAATCCATACTCTGACTCAAAGCACTCGGAGTATCCATTACAGCAAATCACAGGTCAATACAAATATCAGGTCAACACTACTTCTTCTTTTTGAAAAAAATTGATTTTTTTCTTTTCTTCTTCTTGTCTCCGTACCGAAAAAAAATTCCTCAACAATTTTTTTTATCGATCAATTTCTAGTGAAGATTTATATTTTACGTATATAAATATATATACTGATTATTATAAAGTGACGAGTAACAAAATTCTTCCTCACAGTAGTCCTTTCCCTTTAGAAGAAATTCTCATGAATAATTTTCCAAACTTGCGAGGATTGAAAAGGTTGATTTTTTTTTCTCAATTTATGTGCCTTTCTTCCACTCTTATTTTTGTTTACTTTTCTTGATAAATATTCCAATCGAATATAATGTTATAACAACGGAATTCTCCTCACATGGAATATCAACTTATAATGGGATTGAAGGAAAAATGACAAAAGTCTTCTTTTTTTTTGAAATTCTGACCTTCTACATGAAAGTCAAACGTCAATGAGAGGCACGAACTAGTCGATGGTGTTTTTTTTCTTTTACTCTTCACGTACGCAGTCACAATGATGATGGGGTGGTGGTAGTGGTTGTCGTGGAAAAAGTTTATAGATGAGTGTTGAGGTGATGAGAAAATGAGGAGAAATCAGATGACTCTGAGGTAATCCGGAGATTCCGCCAAGTCTACCGACTGTTGATGAATGAAAACCTGGATTAAAAACCATGAGACAATTACGATCCAAGCCTCTCTCTCTCTCTCACTCCCCGTAAATTACATGTGATTGCACATAGTCAAAAGTATACTCTCTCTCTCTTGTTATAAGTATATTTATTTATATATCTATTCTATAGTGTTATATAAATAAAAGCTTCTCTACTATACATACTTGAAAAAATACAATCATATTATATGCAGTTATTGCACCAAAACCTCCAACCTAACTATTGCATGGTACATGGCGTTAGTTAGGGTACTACTACTAACACTGCAGGAAATACACATAGATCCGTACGGATAATCATAATAATCCTATACATATATAGCCATAGCTCTACTTTTAACTTATACAGAGAGATAGCTCCTACTACACCAAGTAATAACAATGTACAACAATCATATCAGGGATCACTCTTTAGGGTGGATTCACTTCACCTCGTAAATGTATCAAAGTTCTCTGCTTGCTGAACCCTAAAAAAACTCACATTTCATTATAATTTATTTTTGCACTGACCCTCACTAGTTGGTTGTTCCTCTTCAAACATTATGTAATTTTTTTTAAAGAGTAAATGTCTCTCAGGTATAAAAGTCACTGAGTCATGGATTCTTTCTCGTTGTATGAAGGAAAAAAACTGTTTAAATCCCACCTTCGTTACAGTGGCACGAGCCAGCAACTGGTTTTTTCCCTCATTTCCTGGTCACTTAATTTTCGGGTGCACAACCCACCTCTCTCTCTCTCTCTCCTCCTTCCTCTACTACGTGTTTGGAATTTTTTCAACCTTTCTGTATACTACACTGAACTTGGTTAATAATTTTTCTTGTACAAAAATTACAAACATTATTTTTAATTATTCCCTTCCTTCCAACACGAGCAGCTGTAACATTGGATTTTTTTCGTAGATGAAATTTGTTTCAAAATAAGACACGAGGAGGAAAAATCCTGGAAATTAGAGAAGTTGAAGTCGAAATTGTTATTTAAAAAAAAGAATTTATTTCACTGTTGGAAAATATTTTGGGCATGGATTCAAGTGGGAGAGACACCCATGTTAAGGAGGTTAAGTTACGAGACAAGGTGGTGGTGTAAGTTTAGCGACAAACTGGAAACCTTTCCAGGACTAATCGAGCACATATAAAGGAACCTCTACCTCAGAGTAAAAGTATATGAATGAGGCGTTTAGCTCAATTGAGCAATTTCTTAAGCTCTGTTATAACACCCCAAGATAATTTCCTATCGTATACTAAACGTCCCATGTCTTTATCTCTCTCTCGCTCTCACTCTCTGTCTCGCTCAATGTTTTTCTCCTAAATGTGTACCTGTCTGTGTGTCAGAGGAAAATGTGCCCCTCATATTTGGAGCATCCTTTCATTGATCAAACAATCTCTATTTTCTCTCTCACATACTCTATAGAACCTACGTAGCAGCATGGTCAGATACTTGACTGTAACTTTCCGTGAAACCATGGAAAAAATGAAATATTATAATCATGAGTTATTGTCTCTTCCCTCCATCTTTCTCCCCACCTTTTCTCCTCCACCCGAGGGTGTAAAAATATTATTAGCTAAATCACACAAATGTAGTCAAAGCTTTTTAAATGATTTCCCTACATTTTTCAAAGGAATGCATGTAAAAAAAAAAGAAAAGGTTTTCAATTTGATTAATTTGACTTTCATCCTCTCTCTCTCTCTCATTTCCTTTCATACTTGAGGAAACCCCTGCAGAACTAAAACATAAATAATTAAAGTGATGAAGGAAAAAAAACAAGAACATTAAAGTCAAGTACTTTTTGTTTGCAAAATGTGGACAACGTCTTGATAAAAAATTCAATGGATTCAGTTCTAGGGAGGAACACAAGTTTTAGTATAGACAGGTTTTTTCGGGCATCCAGACAGTTTCAAAGTTACGGTCACGTTTTGGGGAAATGAAATTAACTTTCCTCCTATGGGCACATTGCCCTGGTGTCCCCTCCATGAATACATACAGGAATTGAAAGGAAGGTAGGGCGGAAAAATAACCAAGGAGTTTTCAAAAGAATCCATTCACCAAGCAGGAGAAAGACATGGAGAAAATACCAGATTGGAAAAACAACTGCAAGGCTCTACCAATCTTCTACCATTAAACGTGGAAAAGAAAGTGAGTGAATTTAACACACAAGCATTTTTTTCCACCGGAATAGAGCTACTGATTGGTAGATGAAATACTCATGGTCGGGTTTGGGTTTGTAAGTTCATTGGAGAATGGGAAAGATTTCCGAGTTATTGAGTAGAAACTATGCAGGAATAAAGGGACTCTATTTATAATAATCCTCTCTCTCTCTCTACGTACTCACCCTTATGTTAATTCAACTTTGTTGGACTTAACAGACGGAGAAAGGGTTGAAATTTTAAATAAGGGTGCAACTAATTCCCACATTCCAACTTTCCTTTTGGCAACAATCATTTCCTCTTTTTTTGAAACCTTATATAGCTATGCGGTAATACAAGTTAGAGGTAATACATGATTCAAGGGGGGAACGAGTTTGTCTTTTCATGAGGTATTTTATAAAAAAAATATAAGAGGAGGAAAAGTTTTTCC
Source organism: Spatulosminthurus flaviceps (assembly GCA_034693705.1). Classification (NCBI taxonomy): domain Eukaryota; kingdom Metazoa; phylum Arthropoda; class Collembola; order Symphypleona; family Sminthuridae; genus Spatulosminthurus; species Spatulosminthurus flaviceps. Next base: position 4,946 of record JAQFXU010000014.1, on the reverse strand, counting down.
AATGAGAAACTAGAAAGTCCGACGATGGGGACTCAAGTTAAAAGGAATGACTCCAACATATTATCTTGTTGAGTTTTAAAGCTCCGAGGTGGAACCGAGAAATTCTACCCTTTTTTAATAGTATATACCTTTAAAATACTTCCTACATAGTGCATAAATCCAAGTACTACACTTGAAACCCAAGCCTGGACATATAAACTCTAAGTAAATGGTCAACTCTTTAAAATTACAAGGCTCTGGCACATGCCCAGAAAAATATAGTATATGGTCAGAGAGAGAAAGAAAAAGGCTAGGGGTAATCGAGGGGGAAATTGGAAGAAACGTCAAAAAATAATCTGACGCTATCCTAACGCTATAGTTATACATTTACAGATGGCACAGATGCACTGCACACTCAACTGGCTTCGCAAATGCATTACCAATTGTCTGAAAAAAAGGGACGGAAACGCAGGGTAAAAAATGTACAACTGTCATGTTAATCTCATACAAACAAAAGTAAGTAATCGTAATCAAGACACGAACTGTTGATAGGGCCACCATATAAACTTGTGCTATTTCATGCAAACGCATGGAAACTCTCTTCTATCTCTATATAAGAGTTGTAGTATTCACCGCAGAGGAAAAGTCCGACTCCGAGGCACGAACCAACGAGTGAATGGGATACAACGGAGAGAGAGAGAGAGAGAGAGAGAGAGAGAGAGAAAAGTAAAAAAAAAAATCTCTCATACTGCAGTACTTCCAACTTTTTCTTTCTCTAGCTCGTGCGTAATAGTAAAAAAAAAAAATAAGTAAATGTAACAAAATATCAACTCATGCTTTATTTTGAAAAATAAAACCTACCCGTCTTAAAGAATGACCATGTCGAGAAGAAAACCGAAGCACTTTCTACGTAAATAATAATACACGGAAGAAAAGGCCAGCAAACTGGACTCTCACCTCACTCCCTGGCTTGACTAATGCCTTGGTAAAACAATGGAGCAATAGTCTTTGGAAAACCGGTATTTAACTCCCACAGTATATACCCGCTGAGTGATCATAATATTCCAAGTAGTAGCCCCAGCTTAGCTCGCCTCTCCGCTACCTCTCACATACTGTACTATTTTACCTGCCTGCCAGCCTGCTTTTGCCAAGCACACACGCGTTCAGGTAGTAAAATCATACGTCAGACCGTAATGTTATACCCCCAAAACAGACCACCTTTCACTCAAGAACCAAGGAAATCCAATGTATTGGACCATTGGACGCATGCAAGTACATATCAAATGTAGACGACCAGCCCAGTACTACATCATATGGTCAGGTTAGTGTGTATGCAGAACTCCCTCTCTATACACTGTATACATATTTATACATAGTTCTTCTACACACTGCTGCTCGGGAACGGGAAGGTATAAGGTAGACTTATTCTACATAAAACTTAGATCCTGGCACGCGACTACCGTTTACCAAATGTTCCTCAAAATGGCTAAAAAATGAAAACTACTCAAGTCAGAAACACCTGGCTTTCCAACCGGAAATCAACTTGATCCAACCAAATTTCTTTCCCGCCAAACCTTCCACTATAGCCTTAGGTTTCAATCCCTTTTTATAGGAACCCAATACCAAAATAGCACTAGCAGGCTTAGGCCTTCGTTCGTATGTATTCAAATTCCAGGGGAACTTCCAATATATTACAAGAAAAATACATGGCTATAATCATAACAAGTAGGTACTATAATCCGCAGTAATGGTAAAGCCGGGTGAGTGTATTTAAGTCAATGCTATTATGCCACAATTACAATATACTTCCATTCCGATGGAATACGTAAGAGCATGACTCCCATCTGTGGATTCATTGAATTTGTCTCCCTTTGTTTTTTCCTCTGCTCCCTTCCTTACATATACATACCCACTCACAATCAGATGTTGGCTAAAGCACGTATAATGTGAAACAATGGGCCCAACTGCTGGGCTTTATGATACTCATTTTGGTTTTTTCCCAGCATTTTTACTAGAATACAATAATAAACTTTCCTCTCCTACATATAACGGGAAGCAATAGTATAATTTCCATTCCTTTTAAATAAATAATTTTTTTCACGGGTAGAAATAAATAATAATTGACTTGAAACTATGGGGAATATCTTTAGTGGGAAATACTCTAGAATTCTGATGCTCACCTGTTTATTTGTCATATGACAAATAATCAAGTGAGGTGTATGCATAAATTGTATATACTAAAATTGTCATAAATAGGCTCATACGTATTTCATACGCGTCTGCCAACCTATTACCAACCACTTAAGGTAATTGGAGTGAAGTGGTAAAATAAGCGATTAATTTGTTTCTACACTATATAAGAAAGCAAGGTAGGTAAACGGATCATGTTGGACTAATTAATTGATGGGGAAGACTAACTAAGAGAAACCATTTGCAAACCTTTCGGGGGAAACCGTTGACGGAGTTGACACCACCAGAATTGCCTCTTAATTGCTCCTCCTCCTTTAAGCAGGTGTTATGTCTTGCTCCTTGTTATTTCTTCCAGTTGTTTTGTAAATGGAAATTTTGATATAATTATTATAAAAGTCTTTATACGATGTATTTTCTACGAATTTTTTTCTTACTTTTAAGGGAATGTCACTTATTTTTTTTTATATTTCGTGTTGTTCTTCCACGTATATGTATCGTAGATGAGGTTTAAATCTTGATATGCCTGGTTTTTTTTTGGGGTAGATAACAATATTTTATGGTACTAAATACGCCACAGTATACCTTCAACAGGACTTGTACAGATAAATATTAGAGTTATTTCTAAAAAGACTTCGAAATACCAGCTTATACGTATGTAATTGTAGAGAGGCACCAAGTGAATATCTTTCTTACATTCTTTTCCTTAAAACTTTTGATTTCTGTCAAAAAAATTCCTACACTTGTACCTAGTTATGTACGTACGATTGGGATAGTTATTGAGAGAATTGGAGGATTTTTTCTTTATAATATTGAGTCAAAAAGGCAACAGATATATATTTGTTGTTATTATGTCTGACTATTATTTTTTTTCTTTCTTTAAATATTAAATGCAAGTAAATACGCTCTCCAAGGCAAGAAGTATACACAGTGTATACTTCCTCTCGAATTCAGGCAGGTATATATGATATGTATTGGTTGATCAGTAAAGTGAATTCTTTTAAGACATTCACTCTGAGTCTATCATCCTCCTTCTTCTTCCTGATACGGTAAAAGAAGAGAAATGTATGAAGATCAAGTCTTTATGGTGTACATGTGTGGGGGGGGGGTGTATAGGGAATATGGAAAGGATTTTTCACTTTTTCGGCAAATTTTACGGATCTGAATTCTTTTATTTTTGCCTTAGTAAAGTGAGGAAGGAGTGGAGGAATGGGCTACACTATTTCGTGAGGGGAGAGGAGGGATGGGGGATAGGGAGAGAGAAAAAAAGGAATTCCACCGGAAGGATGTACGTATGTATGACAATGTATCTATATATGTTCCACGGTGGTTAATTTTTTTGTACACAATTTCAATAAGAATGATGATGATGATGATGATGATATTTTGCCTTATTTACAATAAGGACTTTTGATAGTAATTCCGATGTCGGTGGTTATAATTATTAGTTTTAGTTTTTTGATGTTTGAAGAAAAAACTTTTTTTTATCCACTGAATCTTTGTAATGTTTAATCAAAAACTCTTGAGATTTTTCCGCGGTTTCGATAATGATTGAAAAAAAGTAGAGACAGTGATAAAAGTAGAGAAAGTGCAGCGCGACGAGCAAGATCTGATGCCGTTCCGGCGCTCGCACGCACACTGAGCTCGTCAAGTACGGTTGATCTCTTGCAACTGAACTCATGAGACTCTATGCTCTTCTTCTATATTGTGAGAGTCAGCAACTCCAGAGAAGGCCCTCTTGTACTCACAAAACTTTCTCCAGAGTCGACGCTTGCTCTCCTCTCACAGTCATAAATTGCCTAGTGTGCACAGGACGCACGAGACCCACACAGAAACGCTCGCTCAATCATTTTAGCAGTCCACAAAACTGAAAGAAAAGGCTGAGACACCGACCAACTCTTGGGATACTTCACTGTACTTCTCTCCTACTCTCTCTCTCTCCTCTCCTCTGCTCTCACTTCTCACAACTCACGTAAAGTCCTGCTCGTTTTGCGAAGTAGTAGGGAGCAGTTTATGTACCAGCAAAATATACACAAGTCAGATACAGCAAGCAGAGCAGACGAAGCAGGAGGAACTGCACTCTACAAGGAAAATGCCAAAAAATCCTATACTCGTGGACACACAAGACCCACCGACACGAACACACTGCATCTGCTTACAAGAATACCACTACTACAACTACTCCTACTACTTCGGTCTCATCCTAGCCTTCTCTACTTTTGACAATGTATGTACTACCTTTGCTACCACTAGTTCTACCGCTACTTCCGGAACACCTTTCTAAGTTCAGAGGGGTCCATTCTCTCACTCACTTTCTGGCCTCAAAATCTAATGTATAAAAATAGCTCGTGATTCGCCAGTCGTAATGCTACTATCCTCTGTCTACTTTTTTCTTATATATGCGATGACTAAGCATGTGTTCCAAGTCGTCAACGTCGTACCACCACATTATAACCAAAAGCATAAGCTGAAGACGGGCGTGTGCATTAGACAATATTGGGTACATAAGGATGTACAGAGTTCCTCAGAAACCAACCTCCTCATTCATACTCGAAAAATTTCTTAAAGTCCCTGCAGCCATTTAACCACCAGCTCCACCAGCTATGGACTTAAGAATTTCATTCCAGGATTTCCAGTACTTATTCGTACTACAAACGGAATTCCATTAACACGAACTAAAATTTGAAACTTTTTGAGTGGAATACATATCGTCGGCGAAAGTCCAAAAGGAGCTATAATTTTGTTTTTCCCATAACGTTACAAAAATTATAGCTCCTTTT